>RXID01015537.1:0-59209 GCA_005019695.1 Trichopus zeylanicus subsp. travancoricus | reverse complement strand
ACTACTACTACTACTACTACTACTACTACCTCTACTATCACTACTACTCCTCCTCCTCCTCCGCTTCCTGCTATTGCGACTAGTACTACTACTCCTACTACTACTACTTCTACTACTACTACTACTAGTACTACTACAACTACTATGACTACGACTACTACTACTAGGACTATCGCGACCACTACTACGTCTACTTCGATTACTAAAACTGCTAGCATGATTACTACTATTACTACTATTAATATTACTATTACTATGACTATAGCGACTACTACTACTACGACTTCGACCACTAATACTACTATTATAACAACAAAAGTAACTAGCATTACTACTACTACTACAACTACTACTCCTACTACTACTGTTACGACTACTACTACAATTACAACTACAACAACAATAACAACAACTACTACTACTAATACTACTACTACTAGCACTGTTGTTGTTGTTGCTACTACTATTGCTGCTACTACTTTGACTACTGATGCTACTGCTCCAACTACCAATACTAATGTTACTACTGCTACCACTACTAGTGTTGCTGCTACTACTACTACAACTATTACTGGCACTACTGTAACTACTACTACCGCCACTACTACTACTACTACTACTACTACTACTACTACTACTACTACTACTACTACTACTACTACAGTTGCTGCTAGCACTACTACTACTGCTACTACTACTACTACAACTACAA
This sequence comes from Trichopus zeylanicus subsp. travancoricus, assembly GCA_005019695.1. NCBI lineage: Eukaryota > Viridiplantae > Streptophyta > Magnoliopsida > Dioscoreales > Dioscoreaceae > Trichopus > Trichopus zeylanicus. The sequence goes on along the minus strand of RXID01015537.1, from coordinate 58,497 downwards.
ATACTACGGCTACTACTTCTACCACTACTACTGCTACCATAAATACTACTACGATTGTTGTTGCTGCTACTACCTCTACTACTGCTATTACTTCTCCTACAACTGCTACTATCGCTACTGCTACTACTACTGCTACTGCAACTACTACTATTACTACTACATTCCCTACTACTTTTACTGCTAATATTACTACTACTTCTTATACTACTACTACTATGACTACAACTACTGCTACTGATGTAGCTACTACTATAATGGCTACTACTACTACCACTACTAATACTACTAATAGTACTACTACTACTACTACTATGACTACAACTACTACTACTGATGTAGCTACTACTACAATGGCTACTACTACTACCACTACTAATACTACTACTACTACTACTACTACTACTACTATTACTACTAATACTACCACTGCTACGACTACTACTACTACTACTATCATTACTACTACTCCTAGTGTTGTTACTGCTACTACTACTACTACTACTACTACTTTCATTGCTACTACTACTATTACAACTACAATAACAATAACTGCTACTATTACTATAACTATTATGACTACTACTGCTACTACTACTACTATGACTACTTCTGCTATTTCTATGGCTACTATGATTATTACTATTAAACTACCATTGTGGCAACTACTGCTACTACTATGGCTACCACTATTACTATTGCTACTACTGATACTACTACTACTGCTACTACTACTACTACTCCTGCAGCTATTAATACTACTACTAGTACATCTTCTACTACTACTGCTGCTACTACTACTGCTACTACTGCTACAACTCCTACTACTAATTTTGCTATTATAAGTATTGCTACAAATGCTACTACTAATTGGATTAGTAATAGTAGCAGTAGTAGGAGTTCCAGCCGTAGCAGTAGTAGTAGTAGAAGTAGTAGTAGTAGCAGTAGAAAAGTAGTAACAGTGTAGTAGTTGTAGTAGTAGTGGAAATAGTAGCAATAGTAGTGGAAGTAGTAGCAGTTGGATTACTAATAATAGTAGCAATAGTAATTGTAGTAGTAGTAGTAGTAGTAGTAGTAGTAGTAGTAGTAGTAGTAGTAGTAGTAGTAGTAAAAGTAGTAGTAGTAGTAGGAGTAGAGGTACATGTAGCAACCAAAGTAGTAGAAGGAGCAGCAATAATAATAAAAGTAGTAGTAGTAGGGGGAGTAGCAATAGTGCTAGTAGCAGTGGTAGTATTAGTGATAGTAGTAATAGCAGCAGCTGTAATTGCTTTAGTAAAAATAGTAGTAGTTGGAGCACTAGTTGCATTAGTAGTAATAGTAGTAGCAATAGCTATTGTAGTAGTTATTATAGTAGTAGTAATAATAGTAGTTGTAGTAATAGTAGTAGTAGTAGTAGAAGTAATACTAGTAGTACTAGTAGTAATAGGAGTAGTAGTAGTTATAGTAGTAGCAGTCGTAGTAGTTATAGTAGTAGTAAGATTAGTTGTAATAAAAATAGTAGCAGTAGTAGTAGTAGTTGTAACAGCAGCTATAGTAGTAGTAGCAGTAATAGTGGAAGGAGTAGGAGTAGGAGAAGTAGAAATAGTAGCAGTAGTAGAAGTAAGAGAAGTAAGAGTAGTAGTAGTAGCAGTTATAGCAGTAATAGTTGTTGTAGTAGCGGGAGGAGATGTAGTAGCAATTGTAGTAATAGTAGTAGTAGTAGTAGTAGTAGTAGTAGTTACAATAGTAATAGTAGTAGTAGTAGTAGTAGTAGTCGTAGTAGTAGTAGTAGCAGGATTGATAGTTGTAGAAGTAGCAGTAGTAGCTGCTGTAATAATCATAGTAGGATTTGTTGTTGTATTGGTAGCAGTAGTACTAATAGTAGTTGTAGGAGCAATAACAGTGGAAGTAGTAGCAGTATTGGAAGTAGTAGTAGCAGGAGTAGTAGTAGTAGTAGCAACAGCAGCAATAGCTGTAGTAGCAGTAACAACAGTAGCAATAGTAGTAGAAGTAGTACAAGTAGTACTTGTAGGAATACTAGCATGAATAGTAGTAGTAGCAATGGCTATTGTAGTAGTACTAGTAGCGGTAGCAGTAGTAGTAGAAGTAATAATAGTAATAGTAGTAGTAGTAGTAATAGTAGTAGTAGTTATTGTTGTTGTGGAAGCAACAGTGGTAGTAGTGGTTGTAAGAGCAGTAGCAATAGTAGTAGCCGTAGTCACAGTAGATGTAGGGGTAGTAGTACTAGTAGTATCAGCAAGAATGGCAAAAGCAGCAATGTTGTAGTAGTAGTAGTTGTTGTTCTTGTTGTAGTGTGAGTAGTAGTAGCAATAATACTAGCAGTAGCAGTATTTGTTTTAGCTATAGTTGTGGTAGTGGTAGAAGTAGTAGTAGTAGTAGTAGTCGTAGCAGTAGTAGTAATAAAAGCAGTAATAGTAGAAATAGTTGTAGTAGTTGTAGTAGCAGTAGCAATAGTAGTAGTTGTAGTTATAGCAGTAGAATTAATAGTAGCAGTAGTTGTTGTTGTTGTAGTAGTAATAGTAGTAGTAATAATCATAGTGGTAGTATTAGTAATAGTAACTATGACAATAGTGGTAGCAGTAGCAGTAGTAATAGCAACACTTATAGTCCTTGGAGCAGGAGCAACAGTAGAAATAAAAGTAGTTATTATAGTGCAGTACTAGTGGCAAATGTAGTAGTAGTAGGAAAAGGAGTAGTAGTAGTAGCAGTAGTAGTAGTGGTGGTATTAGTAGTAGTAGTAGTTGTTTGATTTCTAGTAGTAGCAGCAGAAGGAGTAGTAGTTGCAATAGTAGTTGTAATAGTAGTAGGAGTAGTAGTTGTCGTAGTAGTAGCAGCAGTAGCTGTAGTAGTTGTAGGCGTAGTTGTAGTAGTAGTACCAACGGTAGTAGTGGTGGTAATTGTAGCAAAAGTAGTAGTTGTAGTAGTAACGAAAGTAGTAATTTGTAGAGGGGTAGGTGTAGTAGTAGTAGTAGTAGCGCTAATGTTGTGGCATTAGTAATGCAATAGTCGTGTCGCAGCAAGCATAGTCTATAGTCGCCGGATGTAGTGGTCGTTTGTATCATCGTGGTGCTTCGTAGCCGTAGTAGGAGTAGGATACTAGTAGTAGCAATAGTAGCAGTAGTAGTAGTAGCAGTAGCAGAGTAGTTATTATTCGTATTATATTAGTAGTAGTACTAGTATGTAGTAGTAGTAGTTTAAGGTAGTAGTGTAGTAGTAGCAGTGTAGAATAGTAAGCATTAGAAGCATAGCTATGGTAATAGTGGTAGAATTAGTAGAAGTTGTAGTAATAGTAGTAGTAGCTGTTGTTGCGTTAATAGTCATAGTAGAAGTAGTATTAGTAGTAGTAGTAGGAGGAGTAGTAGTAGTAGCAGTAGTAGCAGTAGCAATAGTAGCAGCAAGAGTAGTAGTAGAAGTAGTAGTAGTAGTAGTAGTAGTCGTAGTAGTAATAGTCATAGTACTAGTAGTATTAGTAGAAAAAGAAGCAGTAGCAGTTATTGTAGTAGTAGTTGTTGTAATAGCAACAGCTGTAGTAGTTGCTGCAGCAGCAACTACCGTAGCAGCAACGGTAGTAGTTGTAGGAGTAGAAGTAGTACTAGTAGTTTTAGTTGTAGTAGTAGTGTAGTCGTAGGAGCAATAATAGTAGTGATAGAGGTAGTAGTAGTTGTAGTAGTAGTAGAAGCAGTAATAGTCGTAGTAGCAGCAGTCCTAGTAGTAGCAATAGTAGTTCTAGTAGAAGTAGTAGTTATAGTAGTAGCAGTAGTAGTAGTAGCAGTAGGAGTTGTAGTAGAAGGAGTAATTATAGCAGTAGTCGGAGTAGCAGTAGAAGTGTTAGTAGTCATAGTTTTAGTAGTAGCAAGAGTAGTAGTAGTACTAATAGTAGTAGCTATAGTAACAATGTAGTTACAGAAGCAGTAGTTGTAGCAGTTGAGGTAGTAGTCATAGTAGTTGTAATAGTAGTACTAGCAGCAGTAGTATTAACAGAAGTAGTAGTTGTTCTAATAGTAGTAGTAGTAGTAACTGCAGTAGTAGTAGTGATAGTCATAGTAGCAGTAGTAGTAGGAGTAGTAGTAGTACAGGAATAGTAGTGGTAGTAGTAGTTATTGTTGTAGTTGTACTAGTAGTAGTTGTTGTAGTAGTAATATTAGCAGAAGTTGAAGTAGTAGAGTAGTACTAGCAGTAGTAGTTGTAGTAGTAGTAGTAGTAGTAATAGCAAGAGTAGTAGTAGTAGTAACAGTAGTAGTAGCAACAATAGAAGTAGTAGTAGTAGTAGTAGTAGTAGTAGTAGTAGCATAGTAGTACTAGTAATAGTAGTAGCAATTGTCGTACTACTAAAAGTAGTAATAGTAGCAATAGTGGTAGTAGTAGTAGTAATGGTAGTACTAATAGTACTAGCTGCAGGAATAGGAGTAGTAGTAGAAATAGCACCAGTAGGAGGAGTAGCAGTAGTTGTTGAAGTAATAGTGGTATTAGTAGTGGTAGTAGTAGTAACAGTAGTAGTAGTAGTCGTAGTAGTAGCAATAGCTGCAGTAGTACCAGTAGTTGTGGTAGTAGTAGTAGGAGGAGAAGTAGTTGTAATACCAATTGTAGTAGTAGTAGCTGTTGTAGCAGTAGGAGAAGAAGTACATTTAGTACTAGGAGCAGAGTTAGGTATAGTAATTGTAGTAGCGGTAGCAGCAACAATAACAGTAGTAGTAGGCGAAGTAGTAGTAGTACTTGTTGTAGCAGTAGTAGTAGCTATTGTAGCAGCAGGAGAAGAAGTACATATAGTAGTAGGAGAGGAGGTAGGAATAGTAGTTGTAGTAGAAGTAGCAGCAGCAGTTGTTGTTGTAATAGTAGTAGTAGTAGTAGCAGCAATAGTAGTAGCAGCAGCAACAGTAGTACTGGTCGTAGTAGTAGTAGTCGTGGAAGTAGTAGGAGAAGTAGTGGTACAAGTTGTAGTAGTAGTAGTGGTAGTAGTAGAATCGGTATTAGTAGCTGTAATAGTAGTAGTAGTAGAACCATTATTATTGGCCATATTAGTAGTAGTAGCAATTGTAGTAGTAGTAGAAGTAGTATTTGGAGTGGTAGTTGGAGCAGGAGTTGGAGTTGGAGTAGTAGTAGAAGTAGCAGCAATACTAATAGGAGTTGTAGCAGAAATAGCACCAGTAGAAGTAGTAGCATTAATTGTTCTAGTAGTAGTGGTAGTAGTAGCAGTATCATTAGTAGTAGTACCAGTAGTTATTTTAGTAGTAGTAGTAGCAGGAGAAGTAGTAGTAGTAGTTGTTGGAGAAGTAGTAGTAGTTCCAACTATAACAATAGTAGTACTAGAAGTTGTAGCAATAGGAGAAGAAGTAGGTTAAGTAGTAGGAGAAGAGGAATGTATAGTAGTAGTAGTAGCGGTAGCAGCAATAGTAGCAGCAGTAGCAGTAGTATTAGCAGTAGCGGTAATAGTAATGGTAGTAGTGGCAATAGCAGCCGTAGTAGTAGTGGTAGTAGTAGCATTATTAGTATCAGTAGTAATAGTAGCAGTAACAGTAGTAGAAGTAGAAGAAGTAGTAGTAGTAGTAGTAGCAGTAGCCGTAGCATCAGTAGTTGTTGTAGTAGTAGTCGTTGTAGTAGCAATAGTAGTAATAGCAGCAGTAGTAGAAGCAGCAGTAGTAGCAGTGGCAGCAGCAGCAGTAGTAGCAGTGGCAGCAGCAGCAGTAGTAGCAATAGTAGTATTCAGAAGCAGCAATAGTAGTAGTACTTGCAGTAGTAGTAGCAGTAGTAGCAACAATGGTAGTAGTAGTAGTTGGAGCAGCAACGATAATACGTGTAGTAGTAGTCGTAGTCGTAGTAGTAGTAGTAGTAGTAATAATAATAACGGTAGCGGTCCTAGAAGTCGTAGCTGTAGAAGCCGTTGTAGCTGACGTAGTAGTTGTTGTTGTTATTGTAGATGAAGTAGGAGAAGTAGTAGTAGTAGCAAAATTAATAGTAGTACAAGTATTGGAAGTAGTAGTAGTGGAGTTAGTAGTAACACTAGTAGTAGTAGCAGTAGTAGTAGAACTAGTATTATTAGTAGGAGTAGCAGTAGTTTTAGTAACAGATGTAGCCACAGTAGTAACTATAGTGTGACAAGTAGCAGTCGTGGCAAGAGTAGTAGAAGTAGTAGAAGTAGTAGTAGTTGTTGTTGTTGTGGTAGTAGTAGTAGCAGTAGTAGTAGTAGTCGTAGTGGTTCTTGCAATAGTAGTAGTACCGATAGTAGTAGCAGTAGAAGTAGTAGTAGTAGTAGTAGCTGGAGTAGTATTAGTAGCACTAGCATTCGCAGTAGTAGCAACAGAAGTAGTAATAGTAGTAGTAGTAGTAGTAGTAGTAGTAGTAGTCTCATTAGTTGCACAAGTCATCATAGTAGTAGTAGTAGTAGTAGTAGTAGTCTCAGTAGTTGCACAAGTCATCATAGTAGTAGTAGTAGTAGTAGTAGTAACAGCTGAATTATAGTAGTAGTAGTAGTAGTAGAAGTAGTAGTAGCAGCAACAATTGTAATAGGAGTAGCAGCAGCAGAAGTAGTAGTAGGAGTAGCAGAAGTTGTAGCAGCCGTAGAAGAAGTAGTAGCAGAAGTAGCAGCATATGTAGTAGTAGTAGTAGTAATAGTTGTAGTAGTCACGATAGAAGCGGTATTGCTAATAGTATTATTAGTAGCAACAGTAGTAGTAGTTGTTGTAGTAGCAGCGGTATTAGCAGTAGCATTAGTAGTAGTAGTAGTTGCAGCAAGTGTAGTACTACTAGTACTAGTAGCTGCAAACGCAGCTGTAGTAATGTGGTACAAGTAGTGTTAGTTGTAGATATAGTAGTAGTTTTAGTAACAGTTGCAATAGTCTTTGTAGTTGTAGATGTAGTTGTTCTAAAGGTATTAGTAGTAGTAGTTACGGTTGCAACAGTAGTAGCAGTAGTAGCTGTTGCATTAGTAGTAGTTGTAGTAGCAGTAGTAGTAATAGTAGTAGTAGTTATAGCAGTAGTAGTTGCAACAGTTGTATGAATAGTAGAAGTAGTTGTAGTTGTTATAGTAGTGGTAGTAGTAGAGGTATTAGTAGTAGTAGTTGCGGTAGCAACAATAGTAGTTGTTGTTGCTTTAGCAGTGGTAGTGGTTGCAGTAGTTGAAATAGTAGTAGTAGTAGTATTAGTGGTAGTTGTTAGAGTAGTAGTAGTTGTAGCAGCTGTATTAATAGTAGAAGTAGTAGTAGTCATTGTAGTAGTAGTAGGAGTAGTACTAGTAGCAGTTGTAGTAGCAGTTTTAATAGCAGTAGCAGTTGTAGTAGTTGGTGTAGTAGTCGTAGGAATTGCCATAATAGTAGTTGCTATAGTAGAATTAGCAATAGTAGTAGTGGTAGTTGTAGTATTATGAGATGTAATAGTGGTAGCGGAAGCTGTAGTAGTCATTGAAGCTGTAGCAGGAGTAGTAGTAGGAGTGGTAGTTGTAGTCATAATTGGACTGTAGGAGCAGTATTAGTAGTAGGAGGAGTAGTAGTAGTAGTTGTGGAAGTAGTAGTCGTAGTTGGAGCAATAGTAGTAGGCATAGGAGTAGTTGTAGTAGTAGGAGTAGTAGTTGTAGTAGTAGTAGTACTAGAGATAGTTGCAGTATTAGAAGTAGTAGTATAGTAGTAGTAGCAGTTGTTGTTGTTGTTGTGGTAGTAGTAGTGGTAGTTGTGGTTGTTATAGTAGTAGTTGGAGTAATATTAGGAATAGGAGTTTGAGTAACAGTATTAGAAGGATTTGGGGTAATAGTTGTGGTAATAATTGGAGTACTAGTAGTAGTTGTTGTTGTATAAGTACTAGTAGAAGTAGTAGTACAAGTTGTAGTACCAGTGTAGTAGTAGTAGTAGCAGAAGTAGATAGAGGTAGCAGTAGCAGCACCCATAGGAGAAGCAGCAGCAATAATAGTAGTAGTTGCGGTAGTAGTAACAGTTGTATTAGTAGGAGTAGTAGTAGGAGTCGAAGGTTGAGTTGTAGTTATAGTGGGAGTTATTGTAGTTGTGGTAAAACTACTAGGCATCGTAGTAGCACCAATTATAGGTGTGGCAGTAGTAGTAGTAGTATTAGTAGAAATTATAGTGGTAGTACTAGCAGTAGTGGATGTAGTAGTAGTAGTAGCAGTTGTAGTAGTAGCAGGAATTGCATTAGTATGATTAGTAGTAGGCGTAGCAGTAGTTGTAGTAGTAGTTGTAATAGTAATAGTTGCGGCATTAGTAGTAGTTGTGGCAGGAATAGTGAGTGTAGTAGTTGTAGTATTAGTTGTAGTAGTTGTAGTATTAGTAGTAGCAGTTGTAGCAGGAATATCAGTACCTGTAGGTGTTGTAGTTGTAGCAGTAGTAGCAGTAGTTATTGTTGTAGCCATAGCAGTATTAGCTGCAGCAGCAGAAGCTGCAGCAGCAGTAGTAGTAGTGGTAGTAGTAGTAGTAATGGTGGTGGTGGTGGTGGTGGTAGTAGTAGTAGTAGTAGTAATAGTAGTACTAGTAGTAGTAGCGATAGTTGTAGTAGTAGTAGTAGTAGTAGCAGGAGTAGTACCAACCGAAGGAGATGGAGTTGGACTAGTGGTAGTAGTAGGAGGAGGAGGAGTATTATTTGTACGGGTAGGAGTTGTAGTTGTTAGAGTAGTGGTAGCAGTAGTAGTGGTAGGAGTAGTAGGAGTAGGAGTAGTAGTAGTAATAGTAGTAGTGGTGGTGGTAGTAGTAGTAGTAGTAATAGTAGTAGTAGTAGTAGTCATAGTAGTAATAGTAGTAGTAGTAGTCGTAGTAGTAATAGGAGCAGTAGCAGTAGCCGTTGAAAAAGTAATAGGAGTAGTAGTTGTAGTTGTAGTACTAGTAGTAGTAATAGTAGTAGCTATAGTAGTCGCAGCAGTAGTAGCGGCAGCTACAACAGTAGTAGTAGTTGTTTTAGGAGTAGTATTGCTAGTAGTTTTAGTTTTAGTAGTTGTAGTAGTAGTAATTGTAGGAGTAGTAGAAGTGGTATGAGTAGCTCTAATAGTCGTAATAGTAGAAGTAGCAGGGGCAATATGGCACTAGTAGTATCTATAGCAGTAGCAGCAATAGCAGCAGCTATAGTAGTAGTGGTAGTAGTAGTATTGCTAGTAATAATAGCAGCAGCAGCAACAACGGTAGTAGTAGCAGTTGTAATAGTAGTTGTAGTAGTAGTAGTAGTAGTAGTAGTAGTAGGAGTACTGGTAACAGTGGTAGCAACAGTAGTTGTTGTTGTTGTCATAGTAGTAATGGTAGCAACAAAAGCAGCAATAGCAGTGGTTGTGGCAGTAGCAGAAGAGCTAGTAGCAGTAGTGTACTGCTAGTAGTAGTAGCAGTAGTTGCAGCAGTGATAGTAGCTGTGCGTGGAGTATCATTGGTAGTACTTGTAGTAGTAGTAGTAGTAGTGGCAATAGTAGTTATAATAATAATAGCCGCAGTGATAGTAGCAATAGTAGCAGAAGTAGTAGTAGTAGCAGTCATAGAAGTAGTAGCAGAAGCAGTAGTAGTAGTAGTATAATTAATTATAGTAGTAGTGGTGGTGGTGGTGGTGGTGGTGGTATTAGTAGTAATAGTAGTAGTAACAGTAGTAGTAGTTCTATAAGTAGCATTAGTGGCAATCACTGTAGTTGTAGAAATAGAGGTAGTCGCAGTAGCAATAGTAGTAGGAAAAGTGGTAGTCATAGTAGTAGCAGTAGTTGTTGTTGTTGTTGTTGTTGTTGTAGTAGTAGTAGTAGTAGTAGTCACAGTTGTAGTTTTTATAGTAGTAGTACTAGTAGTAGTAGCTATAGAAGTAGTAGCATAAGAAGTAGTAGTTGCTCCAGCAGCTCTAGAAGTAGCCATAGTAACACCAGCAGCAATAGTAGCAGCAGAAGTTATAGTAGTAGTAGTAGTATCTGTAGTATTAGTCAAAAATCGTGGTAGCAACAGAAATAGTGGTAGTAGTAGTTGTAATCGTAGTAGTAATAGTAGCAGTAGCAGTAGCAGCCGAAGTAGTAGTAGTAGCAGCTGTAGTAGTAGTAGAAGTAGTTGTAGCGTTAACAGAAGTAGTAGTAGTAGTATTAGTAGCATTGGCTATATTAGCAGCATAAGGAGTAGCATCAGCTGCATCAGTAGTAGTAGTAGTGGTAGAAATAATAGTAGTAGCAGCAACAGTAGTTGTAGTAGTATCAGTAATTGTTATAGTAGCAGTAGTAGCATTTATAGCAAGAGTAGCAATAGTAGCATTTATAGCAAGAGTAGCAGTAGTCGTAGTAGTTATAGTTGTAGCTGTAGTAGTTGTAGTTGCAGTAGTAGTAGTACTAGTTGTTGGAAAAATATTAATCGTAGTAATGGTAATAATAATAGTAGCAGTAGCAGTAGTAGTAGTAGTTGTTGTAGCTATTGTAGTAGTAGTAGTTATTTGTGTTGTTGTAGTAGTAGTAGTAGTAGTAGCAGTAACAGTAGTAGTAGCAACAGTAGACAGCGGCTGTAACAGTAGTAGTAGTAGTATTAGTAGTATTAGCAACAGTAGTAGTTATTGTTGTTGCAGTAGCAATAGTTGTAGCATTAGTGGTCATAGCAGTAGTTGTAGTAGTAGTAATAGTAGCAGTAGTTGCTGCAACAATAGATGTAGCAGCAGTGGTATTAGTAGTAGTGGTGGTAGTTCCAGTAGTAATAGCAGTAGTAATAGTAGCTGTAGTAGTTGTAGTAGCAGTAGTAGTAATACGAGTAGCAGTAGTTCTAGTGGAAGTGGTGGTACTAGTGGTAGTTGTCTTAATAGTAGTAGCAGTAGCAGTAGTAGCAATAGTAGTAGTAATAGTTATAATAGACGTAGCAGTAACAATAGAAGTAGTGGTAGGAAGAGTATTAGTAGTAGTAGTAACAGTAGTAGCAGAAGTGATACTAGTAACGGTTATAGCAGTAGCAGAATTTGTAGTCGTAGTTGTAGTAATAGTAGTGGCAGCTGTAGCAAAAATTGTAGCATTTGTAGCAATAGCAGTAGCAGTAGTAGTAGAAGTAGTATTTGTTTTTGTAGCAGTAGTACTAGTAGCTATAGTAGTATTTGTTGTTGTAGGAGTTGTACGGGTAGCTGTAGTAGTATTTGTTGTAGTAGTAGTAGTACTAGTAGCAGTAGTAGTAGTAGTACAAGTAGAACTACTAGTAGTAGCAGTAGTAGCAATCAATGTAGTGGTAGCAGTTGTAGCAGTAGTAACCATAGTAGTTGCAGTAGTTGTAGTAGTAGTAGTCATAGCAGTAGTAGCAGTAGTTATTTTAGTAGTGGTGTTAGTAATACTAGTAGAGGTAGTAGTAGCAGTAGCAGTGGTAGTAGTACTAGTAGTATTAGTGGTAGTAGTAGTAGAACTCGTACTAGTAGAAGTAGTAGCAGTAGAAATATTATTAGTTAGAGTAGCACTTGTAGTAGTAGCAGTATTAGTAGGTATAGTAATAGTATTAGGAGAACTCATAGTAGTAGCAATAGTAGTAGCCGTATTAGTAGTAGTATTCGTAGTAGCAGCAACAGTACCCATTATTGTATGGCAATGGTAGTATTAGTAGTAGATGTAGTAGTAATGGTAGTAGTAACAAGTGGTATTAGGAGTGGCAGTTGGAGTAGGAGTTTGAGTTGGATTCGGAGTAGTAGTAGTAGTAGTAGTAGCAGTAGTAATAGTAGTAGTAGTGGAAGTAGTAGGAGTATTGATAGTAATAGGCATAGTAGCCGTAGTAATAGGAGTAGTAGTAGAAATAGCACTGGTAGATGTAGTACCAATAGTTGTAGTAGCAGTAGTAGTACCAGTAGTTTAGTAGCAGTAGTAGTAGTACCAGTAGTAGTAGTAGCAGTAGCAATAGTGGTATTAGTAGTAGTAGCATTAGTAGTAGTACTAATAATTGTAGTAGCAGTAGTAGTAGTTGTAGGAGAAGTAGTAGTAGTACTAGTTATAACCGTAGTAGTAGTAGCAGTTGTAGCAATAGGAGAAGAAGTAGGTATAGTAGCAGTAGACGGAGAAGGTACAGTAGTAGTAAGAGTATAGTAGCAATTATAGTAGTAGCTGTAATAGTAGTAGTAGTGGAAGCTGTATTTGTAGCAATAATAGCATAAGTAGTAGTAGTAGTAGTAGCAGCAGTAGTGGTAGTAGTAGTAGCAGCAGTAACAACAACAGCAGTAGTAGCAGCAGCTGCAATAGCAGCATTAGTAGTTGTAGTAGTAGTGTTAGTAACAGTAGTGGCAACAGTAGTAGTTGCTATAGTCGTGGTGGTAGTAGTAGTAGTAGCAGCAGTAGTTGGAGAAATAGTAGTAGCAGCAGTAGTAGTAGTAGAAGTAATAGTAGTACATGTAGTGGAAGTTGTAGTAATGGAGTAAATAGTAATTATGGTAGTAGCAACAGTAGTAGTAGCACTAGTAGTATTAGTGGGAGTCGCAGTATTTTTAGTAACAGAAATAGTCACATTAGTAAAGTAGTGCGAAAAGTAGTAATGATAGTAGTAGTACTAGTAATTGACGTAGTAGTAGTAGTAGTTGTGGTACTAGTAGTAGTAGTAGTCGCTGTGGTACTTGCAATGGTAGTACTACCGGTAGTAGTAGCAGTAGAAGTACTAGCAGTAGTAGTAGCTATGGTGGTATTAGTAGCACTAGCATTCGCAGTAGTCAGATTAGTAGGAGATGTAGTAGTAGTTGTAGCAAAAGTAGTAATAGTAGTAGTTGTTGTAGTAGTAGTAGTCATAGTTGCTGCAGAGTTCATAGTAGTAGTAGCAGTAGTAGTCGTAATAGTAGCAGTGGCACTAGTAGCAGCAGAAGCAGTAGTAGGGGTAGTGGGAGGAGTAGTAGCTGTAGGAGTAGTAGCAGTAGAAGTAGTAGTTGGAGGAGCAGAAGTAATAGTTATTGTAGTAGCAGTCGCAGAAGTAGCAGCATAGGTAATAGTAGCAGTAGTGGTTGTTATTGTAGTAGTAGCGGTATTAGTAGTAGTATTACTAGTAGCAGCAGCAATAGTAGTAGTTGTAGTAGTAGCGGTAGTAGCAGTAGCAGTAGTAGTAGCAGTAGTTGTAGCAGTTGTAGAAATAATAGTAGTAGTACTAGCAAAAGTAGCTGTAGTAGTGTGGTGGTAGTGGTTGCTAGAGTAGTAGCAGTAGTAGTAGCACGAGTAGTAATAGCAGTTGCAATAAAAGTAGTAGTTATAGTAGTAGTAGGTGTAGTACTACTAGCAATAGCCATAATAGTAGTAGCAGTAGTAGTATTAGCAATAGTAGTAGTGGTAGTAGTAGCATTATGAGAAATAATAATGGTAACGAAAGCGATAGCAATAATAATAGCAGTAGTAGCAGTAGTAGGAGTGGTAGTAGTTGTTGTAGTAGTACTAGTCATAGTAAGAGTGCAGTAGGAGTAGTAGTAGTTGTTGTAGTAATGGAAGTAGTTGTAGTAGTAGGAGCAATAATAGTAGGAGTGGTAGTAGTAGTAGTAGTTGGAGGAGGAGGAGGAGGAGGAGGAGGAGGAGTAGTAGTAGTAGTAGTAGTAGTAGTAGTAGTAGTAGTAGTAGTAGTAGTAGTAGCAGTAGTAGTAGTAGTAGAGGTTGTTGGAGTGTTACGAGTAGCTGTAGTAGTAGTAGGATTTGTAGTAGTAGTAGGAGGAGAAGTGGTATAGTAATAGTAGTTGTTGTTGCTATGGCAGTAGTACTAGTAGTACTAAGAGGAGTAATATTTGGAATAGGAGCTGGAGTAGCAGTAGTAGAAGGATTTTTGGTAACAATTGTGCTTGTAGTAGGAGTACTAGTAGTAGTTGTTGTTGTATTAGTACTAGCAGCAGTAGTAGTAGAAGTAGTAGTAGTAGTGAGAGTAGGTGTTGTAGTATTAGTAGTAGTTGTAGTGGAAGTACTAGTAATAGTAGTAGTAGTAGTAGTAAAAGTAGTAGTTGTAGAGGTAGCAGTAGCAACACCAGTAGTAGAAACAGTAGCAGTAGTAGTGGTAGTTGCAGAAGTAGTAGCAAGTGTATCAGTCGGAGTAGTAGTTGTAGTAGTGGTAGTAATATTAGTAGTGGCAATAGTAGCATTAGCTGTAGCAATAAGAGTAGTTGTAGTGGTAATTGTCATAGTAATAGTTGTAGTGGTAGTAGTAGCAATAGTTGTTGTACTAGTAGTAACAATAGTAGGTGTAGTAGTTGTAGTAGTAGTAGTAGTCGTAGTTGTTGTAGTAGTGGTCAAAGTAGTAGTAGCAGCAGTAGGAGTAGTAGCAATGGTAGTTGTAGTAGTAGTAGTAGTATTGGTAGTAGTAGTAGTAGTAGTAGTTGTTGTTGTTGTTGTAGTACTTGTAGTTGTAGTAGCGGAAGTAGTAGCAGTAGTAGTAATATTAGTATTAGTGGTAGTAGTAGTAGTGGCATAAGTAGTAGTAGGAGCAGCAGCAGTAGCAGTAATAGCTGTAGTATTAGTAGTAGCAGAAGAAGTAGCAGTAGTAGCAATAGTAGTAGTTGTTGCAGTAGTGGTAGTAGGAGTTGTAGTAGAAGTTTTAGTAGTTGTAGTGGTTGGAGTTATGGTTGCAGTAGTAGTAGTTTTTGTATTAGTAGTATGTGCTTGACTAGGAGTTGGAATAGTAGTATTCGTGGTGGTAGTAGTAATAGTATGAGTAGTTGCAGTTGTTGTAGTGGGAGTAGGAGTTGGAATAGTAGTAGTTGTGATAGAAGCTGCAGCAGTGGTAGTAGTAGTAGTTGGATTGTTAGGGGTAGTAGTCTTACTTGGAGTAGTAGTAGGAGTAGGAGTAGTAGTAGTAATAGTAGTGGTAGTAGTAGTAGTGGGGATAATAGTAGTATTAGTAGTAGTACTTGTTGTAGTAGAAGTAGTAATAGTAGTATTAGTAGTAAGATCAATAGAAGTAGAAGTAGTAGTAGCAGAGTAGTAGTTGTTGTTGTTGTCGTTGTAGTAGTATTAGTACTAATAATGATAGTAGTCGTAGTGGTAGTCATTGTAGTAGTAGTAGTAGTTGGAATTGGAATAGTATTCGGAGAAGTAGTTATTGTAATTGGAATAGTATTCAGAGAAGTAGTAGTTGTAGTGGTAGTAGTAGTAGTTGTTGGACCAGTAGTCACAATTGGAGTTGAAGTAGGAGTAGTACTAGCATTACTAGTAGTAGTTGTAGACAAGTAGTAGTAGGAGTTGTAGTAGCCACTGTAGTAGTAGCAGTAGTGGCAGTGGTAGCAGCAGCAGCAGCAGCAGCAGTAGTAGCAGCAGCAATAGTAGTAGTATTAGTAGTAGTAGTAGCAGTAGTTGTTGTTGTTGTTGTAGTAGTAGCAATAGTAGTAGCAGCAGCAATAGTAGTAGCAGCAATAGTATTAGTATTAGTAGTAGTAGTAGCAGTAGTTGTTGTTGTTGTTGTTGTTGTTGTAGTAGTAGAAGTAGTAGTAGTAGTAGTAGCAGCAACAGTAGCAAAGTAGTAGTAGTAGGAGTAGTAGGAGTAGTAGTAGTAGCAGTAGTAGTTGTGGTAGTAGCAGTAGTAGTAGTAGTAGTAGTAATACTAGTGGTAGTAACAGTAGCAGTAGTAGTAGTACTAGTAGTATTAATATTAGTAGAAGTAGTACTAGGAGGGTTAGGAGTAGTAGTTGTAGTAATAGCAGTAGTAGTAGTTCGGGTAATACGAGTATTAGGATTAGTAGTAGTAGGTGTAGCAATAGCAGTAAAAGTAGTAGTAGGAGTAATAGTTGTTATTGGTGTAGAAGTAGGAGTAGTAGTAGTTGTTGTAGGAGTAGTATAAGTTGGGGAAGTAGTAGCAGAAGTAGTTGTAGTAGTAGTAGTTCTAGGAGGCGTAGTAGGAGTAGTTGCTGTTGTAGTAGTAGTAGTAGAGGTATAAGTAGTAGCTGTAGTTGTAGGAGGTGCTGGATTAGGAGTAGTAGTAGGAGTAGTAGTAGTTGGAGTAGGGGTAGTAGTCATTCTAGGAGTTGTAGTAGCAGTAGGAGTTGGAGCAGGAGTTATTGTAGCAACAGTAGTAGTAGTAGGATTAGCAGTTATAGTAGCAGTAATAGGAGTAGTAGTAGGAGTTGTAATAGTAGTACAAGTAGTAGTAGCTGCAGCAGCAATAGTAGCAGCAGCAGCAGTAAAAGTAGCAATAGTAATAATAGTAGAAGTAGTAGTTGTAGAAGAAGTGGTAGTAGTTGTAGTAGTGGTAGTAGTAGTAGTAGGAGCAGCAGTAGCCGCAGGATTACTAATAATATTAGTAGTAGTTATTGTTATTGCAGAAGAAGAAGACATACTAGTAGTAGTAGTAGTAATATGAATAGCAGTAGGAGCAACAACAGCAGCATCCGCAGTAATATTAGTAGTTGTAGTCATAGTAGTAGTAGGCACGATAGTAGGAGTAGGAGTAGGAGTAAGAGTAGGACTAAGTGTAGTTGTAGTTGGAATAGTAGTAGTTGTAGCAGTAGCAGTAGTAATAATAGTAGTATAGTAGTAGTAGTATTAGTAGTAGTAACGGTAGTAGTTAAATAGTAGTTGTAGTTGCACTAGTAGTAGGTGTAGTAGCAATAGCAGCCATAGTAGCAATAGCAGTAGTTGTGGTAGTCTAAGTAGTGGTAGCAGTAGTAGCAATAGTGGCCATAGTAGCAGTAGTAGTAGTGGTAGTAGTCGCAGTAGTAATAACAACACTACTAGTAGTAGTAGCAGTATTAATAGTAGTAGATGTAGCAGTAGAAGTCATAGTAGTTGTTATAGTAGTAGTAGTAGTAGTAGTAGTAGTAGTGGCTTTTGTAATACTCGTAGCAGCAGTAGTATTAGTTGGAGAAGCAACAGAAGTAGTAGTAAGAGGAGTAATAGTAGTAGTAATAGTACTAGGAGTAGTAGTAGTAGTAATAATACTAGTAGTAGTGGTTGTAGTTTTTGTTATTGCTTTAGTAGTAGAAGTAGTTGTCGTAAGTGTTGTAGTAGCAGTTGTAGTGGTTGTAGTAGTTGAAGCAATAGTAGTAGTTATTGCAGTGGTAGGAGTAGTAGTAGTTGTAGTAATGGTAGTGGAAGCAGAAGCAGTAATAGCAGTATTGTGGTTGTAGGTTTAGTAGCCGTGGTAATAGCAGCAGCAGCAGCCGCCGCAGCAGTAGTTGTAGTATTAGTAGTAGCACTAGTAGCTGTCATAGTAGCATTAGTAATAGGAGTAGTAGTAGTAGCTGCTGCCGTAGCTATAGTAGTAGTAGCAGCAGTAGTAGCGGCTGTTGTCACAGTAGTTGCAGAGTAGGAGTAGTACCGATAGTAGCAGTAGTTGTCGTAGTAGTTGCAGTAGTAGGAGTAGTAGCGATAGTAGAAGCAGTAGTAGTAGTAGGAGGTGGAGGAGGAGGAGAAGTATAGTAGTCGTAGTAGTACTAGTAGTTATAGTAGTAGTAGAAGTGGTAGAAGTAGTAGTAGTAGTAGGAGGAGAAATAGAGTTGTAGCAGTAGCAATGGTCATAGCAGGCATAGTAGTATTAGTAGTGGTGGTGGTCCTAGCAGTAGTAGAAGTAGCAGTAGCAGTAGTAATAGTGGCAATAGTACTGGCAAAGTAGCAGTAGTAGTAGTAATGGTAGTAGTAAAAAAAGTTGTACTATTTGTAGTTGTAGTAGTACTCTTTGTAGAAGTAGTAGCAATAGTAGTACTATTTGTAATGGTAGCTATAGCAGTAATAGTAGTAGTTGTTGTAGTAGTTGTAATAGTAGTAGTAATAGTAGGCGAAGTAGTCGACGTAGCAGCTGTGGTGCTAATTGTAATAGTAGTAGTAATAGTGGCAATAGTAGTGGTGGTGATGGGAATATGTGTAGGAATAGTAGTAATAGTAGCAGTAGCCCCCGTAGTAAGAGGAGTAGTTGTACTAGTATTAGTAGTAGTAGGAATAGTAGTACTAGTAATAGTTGTAGTAGTAGTAGTTGAAGTAGCAGTAGTAGTAGTAGTAGTAATAGGAGTAGCAATAGTCGTAGAAGAAGTTGTTGTAGTTGTATTGTAGTAGTACTAGTGGCAGTAGTAGTTGAACCTGCAGCAGTAGTAGAAGTAGAAGTCATTATTGTTGTAATAATACTAGTAGTAGTGGTGGTAGTGGTAGTTGTTGAAGAAGTAGCAGTAGTAGTAGTACTAGTTGTAGTAGTAGAAGTAGAAGTCATAGTTGCAGTTATAGTAGTAGCAGTTATTGTTGTATCAGTAGAATTTGTTGTAATAATAGTAGCAGTAGCAGTAGTAGTAGTTGTTGTTGTTTTTGTATCACGAAGAGTAGTGGTTGTAGTAGTAATAGTCATAGTTTTAGTAGAAGTACTACTAGTTGTTGTTGTTGTTGTTGTAAGTAGTAGTAGTAGTTTTAGTAGTAGTACTAGTAGTTGTAGTAGGAGTGGTGGTAGTAGTTGTTGTTGTTGTAGTAGTAGTGGTGGTGGTAGTAGTAATAGGTGCAGCTGTAGGGGTAGGTGTAGGAGTAGGAGTGATAGTCGGTGTAGTAGTTGTAGAAGTAGTAATTGCAGCAGCAGTAGTAGTACTAACAATAGTAGTAGTAGAAGTAGTAGTTGTATTAGTATCAGTGGTGGTAGTAGTAGTAGTGATAGTAGGAGTAGTAGCAGCAACAGTAGTAGTGCTAGTAGCAGTACCAACAACAGTCGCAGTAGTGGTAGTAGCAGTTGTAAAAGTAGTAATAGTAGTAATGGTAACTGTAGTAGTAGTAGAAGTAGTAGCAGTAGTGGTTGTATCAGTAGCTGTGACAAAAGTCATAGCAGTAGTAGTAACAATAAGAGTAGTGGCAGTAGCAGTAGTAGTATAGTAGTAGTAGTCGGAGTAGCAGTAATAGTATTCGTAGCAGTAGTAGTCGTAGTATTAATAGTAGTAGTAGTAGTACAGTAGTACTAGTAGGTGAAGAAGTACCAATAGGAGTTGGAGTCGGGGTAGTGGTAGTAGTAGAAGTAGTAGTAGTAGTAGTGGCAAGAGTAGGAGTAGTAGCAATAGCAGTAATAGTAGTTGCAGTAGTAGTAGTAGTTGTTGTTGTTGTTGTTGTTGCGGTTGTTGTTATAGTAGTAGTTGTGGCAGTAGAAGTAGTCATAGGAGTAGTAGTAATACTGGTAGTAGTTGTAGTGGTTGTTGGTGTAGGTGTAGGAGTAAGAGCACGAGTAGTAAGATTAGTAGTAGTAGTTCTTGGAGTAGTTGGGAGTAGTAGTTGGAGTGGTAGTAGGAGTTGCAATAGAGGTAATAGCGATAGTATCCGTAATAGTGGAAGTAGTAATAGGAATAGTTGTAGTTGTAGTAGCAGTAGTAATAGTTGTAGTTGGAGTAGTAGTAGTTGTAGTTGTAATATTAGTAATAGTAGTAGTAGTAGTTGTAGCAGCAGCAGCAGCAGTAGCACTAGTAGTAGTAGTTGTTGTAGTTATAATAGTATTAATGGTAATAACAGTAGTAGTAGTAGTAGTACTAGTGGTGGTGGTGGTGGGAGTAGGTGTAGGAGTTGTACTAATAGTAGCAATCGTAGCAGTAGTAGCTGTATTAATCGGAGTAGTTGTAGTAGTATTAGTAGTAATAGGAGTACCAATAAAAGTAGTAGTAGTAGCAATAGTAGTAGTAGTAGTAGTAGTAGTAGCAGCGGCATTAGTAGCTGTAATAGTAGTTGTTGTTATAGTAGTAGTAGCAGAAATAAGTGTAGTAGTCTTAATAATAGTTGCAGCAGTATTAGTGGTAGTAGTAGTAGTAGCGGTTGTAGTAGTAGTAGTAGGATTATTAGTAGTAGTAATAGTAGTAGTAGTAGTAGCAGTGGCAATAGTAATAGTAATAGTAGTAGTAATTGCGTTACCGACTGTAGTAGTAGTACTAGTAGCAGTAGTAGAAGTTCTAGTAGTAGTACTAGTAGTAGTAGTAGTACTACTAGTAGTAGTAGTAGAAGTAGTAGTAGGAGTAGCAATTGGATTAGCAGTAATAGTAGCACTTGCAATAGTAGTAGCGCTATAGTAGCTGTAGGAGTAGTAGTTGTAATAAAAGTAATAGTAGTAGTAGTAGTAGTAGTAGTAATAGAAGGAGGAGTAGTAGTAGTAGTTGGAGTACTAGTAGTAGTGGTAGCAGCAGCAATAGTAGTTGTAGTAGTAGTGGCAGTACCAGTAGTAATTCTAGTATTAGTGGTCGTAGTAGTAATAGTAGTAGGTGTAGAAGTCGAAGTAGGATTTGGAGTAGGAGTAGTAGTAGTAATAGAAGTCGTAATATTAGTAGTAGGAGTACTAGCAGCAGCAGTAGTAGTAGTAGTAGTAATGGTAGTAGTGGTAGTGGTCGGAGTAGTAGTAATAGTACTAGTAGTAATAGTAGTAGTGGTAGTAGTAGTCGTAGTAGCAATAGTAGCAGTAGCAGCAGTAGTAGTAGTAGTCATAGTAGTAAGAGGAGCAGTAGCAGTAGTAGTAGAAGCAGTAGTAGTAGTTGTAGTAGTAGTAGTAGCAATAGTAGTAGCTGTAGGAGTCGCAGCAGCCACAACAGCAGTAGTAGTTGTTGTAGGAGTAGTAGTAGTACTAGTAGTTTTAGCTTTAGTAGCAGTAGTAGTAGTAATTGTAGAAAGTAGAAGTGGTATTAGTAGCTCTAATAGTAGTAGTAGTAGCAGCAGCAGCAGGGGCAGTATGGCACTAGTAGTAGCTCTAGCAGTAGCAGCAATAGCAGCAACTGTAGTAATAGTGGTAGTAGTAGTATTACTAGTAATAATAGCAGCAGCAACGACAACAGTCGTAGTAGTAGTAGTAGTACTAGTACTAGTAATAGTCGTAGTAGTGGTAGTAGTAGTAGTAGTAGTGGTAGTGGTAGTAGTAGTAGGAGTAGTAAGAGTAGTAGCAGCAGTAGTTGTTGTTGTTGTCGTAGTAGTAATGGTAGAAACAAAAGTAGCAGCAGCAGTGGTTGTAGTAGTAGCAGAAGGACTAGTAGTTGGAGAAGTGGTTGTAGTAGTAGCTGCAGTAGCAGGAGTAGCGGTAGTACTAGTAGCAGCAGTGTACTGCTAGTATTAGTAGTAGCAGTAGTTGCAGCAGTGGTAGTAGCAATGCGTGGAATAGCATTGGTAGTACATGTAGTATTAGTAGCTGCTGCAGCAGTAGTAGAAGTAATAGTAGTAGTTATAATAATAATAGCCATAGTCATAGCATTGGTAGCTATAGTAGCAGTAGTAGCAGAAGTAATAGTAGTAGCAGTCATAGATGTAGTAGCAAAAGTAGTACTAGTAGTAGTATAATTAATTGTAGTAGTAGTAGTTGTTGTTATGGTGGTGGTAGCATTAGTAGTAATAGTAGTAGTAGCAGTAATAGTAGTTCCATAAGTAGTATTAGTGGGGGTAGCTGTAGTTGTAGTAATAGAGGTAGCCGCAGTAGTAATAGTAGTAGGAAAAGTGGTAGTCATAGTAGTAGTTGTTGTTGGTGTTGTTGTTGTTGTTGTTGTTGTACTAGTAGTTGTTGTTGTTGTAGTAGTAGTAGTTGTAGTTGTAGTAGTAGTCACAGTTGTAGTTTTTATAGTAGTAGTAGCTATAGAAGTAGTAGCAGAAGAAGTAGCATAAGAAGTAGTATTAGCACCAGCAGCTGTAGAAGTAGCCGTAGTAACACCAGCAGTAGTGGTAACAACCGAAGTTATAGTAGTAGTAGTAGTAGTATTAATAGCAGTAGTCAAAATCGTAGTACCAATAGAAGTAGTGGTAGTAGTAGCTGTAGTCGTAGTAGTAATAGTGGCAGTAGTGGTAGCAGCCGAAGTAGTAGTAGAAGTAGTTGTAGCATTAGCAGAAGTAGCAGTAGTTGTATTAGTAGCAGTAGCTGTAGTAGCCGCATAAGGAGTAGCGTCAGCTGTAGTAGTAGTAGTAGTAGTATGGTAGTAATAGTAGTAGCAGCAGCAACAGTAGTGGTAGTAGTATCAGTAATAGTTATAGGAGCAGTAGTAGCATTTATAGCAACAGTAGTAGTAGTCGTAGTAGTTATATCTATAGCTATAGTAGTTGTAGTTCCAGTAGTAGTAGTACTAGTTGTAGGAAAAGTAGCAATCATAGTGATAGTAATAATAATAGTAACAGCAGTAGCAGTAGTAGTAGCAGAAGTATGAGGAGTAGGTGTAGTTGTAGTTGTAGTAGAAGTAACAACAGCAGTGGCAGCAATAGGAATAGCACTAGTAGTGGTAGTAGTAGTAGCTATTGTAGTAGTAGTAGTTGTTGTTGTTGTTGTTGCTGTAGTAGGAGTAGCAGTAGCAGCAGTAGTAGCAATAGTAGATGTTACAGCGGCTGTAACAGTAGTAGTAGTAGTAGTATTAGTAGTATTAGCAACAGTAGTAGTTGTTGTTGTTGCAGTAGAAATAGTTGTAGCAGTAGTGGTCATAGCAGTAGTTGTAGTAGTAGTAGTAGTATCAGCAGTTGCTGCAACAGTAGATGTAGCAGTAGTGGTATTAGTAGTAGTGTTAGTAGTTACAGTAGTAATCGCAGTAGTAATAGTAACTGTAGTAGTAGTAGTAGCAGTAGTAGTAGTACAAGTAGCAATAGTTGTTGTCGAAGTTGTCGTACTAGCAGTAGTTGTCTTAATAGTAGTAGCAGCAACAGTAGTAGCAATAGTAGTAGTAGTAGGAAGAGTATTAGTAGTAGTAGAAGCACTTATAGTAGTAGTAGTAGTAGTAGTAGTAGAAGTAATACTAGTAAAGGTCGTCGCACTAGCACAAGTTGCAGTCGTAGTTGTAGTAATAGTAGTAGTAGCAATAGCAATAGATGTAGCATATGTAGTAATAGCAGCAGTAGTGATAGTAGAGTAGTATTTGTTGTTGTAGTAGTAGTACTAGCAACTGTGGTAGTATTAGTTGTTGTAGTAGTTGTACGGGTAGCAGTAGTAGTATTTGTTGGAGTAGCAGAAGTACTAGTAGTTGTACAAGTAGAACTACTAGTAGTAGCAGTAGTAGCAATCAAAATAGTGGTAGCAGTTGTACCAGTAGTAGCCGTAGTAGTTGCAGTAGTAGTAGTAGTAGTAGTCGTAACGGTAGTAGCAATAGTTGCTGTAGTAGTGGTGTTAGTAATACTAGTAGAGATAGTAGTAGTAGCAGTCGCAGTGGTAGTAGTAGTAATATTAGTGGTTGTAGTAGTAGAACTTGTACTAGAAGTAGTTGCAGCAGAAATATTATCAGTTGGAGTAGCATTTATAGTAGTAGCAGTATTAGTAGCTGAAGTAATAGTATTAGCAGAGGTCATAGTAGTAGCAATAGTAGTAGCCGTATTAGTAGTAGTATTTGTAGTAGCAGCAGTCGTACCCATTATTGTATGGCAATGGTAGTATTATTAGCAGATGTAGTAGTAATGGTAGTAGAAGAAGTAGTATTAGGAGTGGTAGTTGGAGCAAGAGTTTGAGTTGGATTTGGAGTAGTACTAGTAGTAGCAGTAGTAATAGTAGTAGTAGTGGTAGTAGTAGGAGTATTGGTAGTAGTAGGCGTAGTAGCAGTAGTAATAGGAGTAGTAGTAGAAATAGCACCGGTAGATGCAGTACCATTAGTTGTTGTAGCAGTAGTAGTACCAGTAGTTGTAATAGCAGTAGTAGTAGTAGCAGTAGCAGTAGTGGTATTAGCAGTAGTAGCATTAGTAGTAGTACCAGTAGTTGTAGTAGCAGTAGTAGTTGTTGTAGGGGAAGTAGTAGTAGTACTAGCTATAGCAGCAGTAGTAGTAGTAGTTGTAGCAATAGGAGAAGAAGTAGGTATAGTAGCAACAGATGAAGAAGGTACAGTAGTAGTAGTAAGAGTATAGTGGTAATTGTAGTAGTAGCTATAATAGTAGTAATAGTGGAAGTTGTATTTGTAGCAATAATAGCAGAAGTAGTAGCAACAGTAGTAGTAGTAGTAGTAGCAACAGCAGTAGTAGCAGCAACAACAACAACAGTAGTAGTAGCAGCAGCTACAATAGCAACAATAGTAGTTGTAGTAGTAGTAGTGTTAGTAACAGTAGTGGCAACAGTAGTAGTTGCTATAATTATGGTGGTAGTAGTAGTAGAAGTAGTAGTATTAGTAGTAGTAGTAGTAGCAAAAGTAGTAGTTGGAGAAATAGTAGTAGCAGCTGTAGCAGCAGAAGTAGTAGTAGTAATAGTAGCGAAAGGAGCAGCAGCAGTAGTACTAGTAAAAGTAGTAGTAGTCGTAGCAACAGTGGTAGTAGTAGTAGCTGTAGCAGCAGTGGTAATACGTGCAATAGTAGTAGTAGTAGCAGTAGTAGTAGTGGGAGTAGTTGTAGTAGTAATAATAGCAGCAGTCGTAGCAGTGGTAGCCATAGCAGAAGTAGTAGCTGAAGTAGTAGTAGTAGCAGTCGAAGATCTAGTAGGAAAAGTAGCAGTAGTAGAAGTAATAGTAGTACAAGTAGTGGAAGTAGTAGTAGTGGAGTTAGTAGTAATTATGGTAGTAGCAATAGTAGTATTAGCACTAGTAGTATTAGTGGGAGTCACAATAGTTTTAGTAACAGAAATATTCGCATTAGTAAAGTAGTGTGAAAAGTAGCTGTGATAGCAGTACTACTAGTAGTTGACGTAGTAGTAGTTGTAGTAGTTGTGGTACTAGTATTAGTAGCAGTAGTAGTAGTAGTCGTAGTGATACTTGTAATAGTAGCAGTACCGGTAGTAGTAGCAATAGAAGTACTAGTAGTAGTAGTAGCAGTCATGGTATTAGTAGCACTAGCATTCGTAGTAGTCATATTAGTAGAAGCTGCAGTAGTAGTAGTAGCAAAAGTAGTAATAGTAGTAGTTGTTGTAGTAGTAGTAGTCATAGTAGCTGCAGAGTTCATAATAGTAGTAGCAGTAGTAGTAGTAATAGTAGCAGTGGCAGTAGCAGCAACAGAAGCAGTAGTAGGGGTAGTGGGAGTAGTAGTAATTGTGGGAGTAGTAGCAGCAGAAATAGTAGTTGGAGTAGCAGAAGTAGTAGCAGTAGAAGAAATAGTAGTTATTATAGTGGCAGTTGCAGAACTAGCAGCATAAGTAGTAGTAGTAGTAGTAGTGGTTGTTATTGTAGTAGTAGCGGTATTAGTAGTAGTATTACTAGTAGCAGCAACAGCAGTAGTAATTGTAGTAGTAGCGGTAGTAGCAGTAGCAGTAGTAGTAGCAATAGTTGCAGCAGCTATAGAAATAATAGTAGTAGTACCAGCAAAAGCAGCTGTAGTAGTATGGTGGTAGTGGTGGCTAGAGTAGTAGCAGCAGTAGTAGCACGAGTAGTAATAGCAGTTGCAATAAAAGTAGTAGTTGTAGTAGTAGTAGGTGTAGTAGTAGTAGCAATAGCCATAATAGTGGTAGCAGTAGTAGTATTAGCAATAGTAGTAGTGGTAGTAGCAGTATTATGAGAAATAATAGTGGTAGCGAAAGCAATACCAGTAATAATAGTAGTAGTAGTAGCAGTAGTAGGAGTGGTAGTAGTTGTTAAGTAGTAGTAGTCGTAGTAGGAGTGTAGTAGTAGTAGTAGGAGTAGTAGTAGTTGTTGTAGTAATGGAAGTAGTAGTAGTAGTAGTAGGAGCAGTAATAGTAGGAGTGGGAGTAGTAGTTGTAGTAGTAGTAGTAGTAATAGTAGTGGTAGTAGTAGTAGTAGTAGTACTAGAGGTTGTTGGAGTGTTACGAGTAGCTGTAGTTGTAGTAGGAGTTGTAGTAGTAGTACTAGGAGTAGTGGTTTAGTAGTAGTAGTTGTTGTTGTTGTGGCAGTAGTAGTAGTAGTACTAGGGGAAGTAATATTTGGAATAGGAGCTGGAGTAGCAAAAGTAGAAGGATTTAGGGTAACAATTGTGGTAGTAGTAGGAGTACTAGTAGTAGTTGTTGTTGTATTAGTACTTGCAGCAGCAGTAGAAGTAGTAGCAGTGAGAGTAAGTGTTGTAGTGGAAGTACTAGTAATAGTAGTAGTAGTAGTAGTAGTAAAAGTAGCAGTTGTAGAGGTAGCAGTAGCAATACTAGTAGTAGAAACAGTAGTAGTAGTAGTGGCACTAGTAGCATTAGTTATAGCAATAGTAGTAGTTGTAGTAGTAATTGTCATAGTAATAGTTATAGTGGTAGTAGTAGCAGTAGGTGTTGTACTAGTAGTAATTATAGTAGGTGTAGTAGTTGTAGTAGTAGTAGTAGTCATAGTAGTTGTAGGAGTAGCCATGGTAGTAGGAGTAGTAGTCAAAGTAGTAGTAGTAGTCGTAGTAGTAGTAGTAGAATTGGTAGTAGTAGTTGTTGTTGTTGTAGTACTAGTAGTTGTAGTAGTGGAAGGAGCAGCAGTAGTAATATTAGTATTAGTGGTAGTAGTAGTAGTGGCATAAGTAGTAGTAGTTGTAGTATTAGTAGTAGTAGAAGTAGTAGCAGTAGTAGCACTAGCAGTAGTTGTTGTGGTAGTGGTAGTAGGAGTTGTAGGTGAAGTTGTAGTAGGAGTTGTAGTGGTTGGAGTTATGGTTGCAACAGTAGTAGCGTTTGTATTAGTAGTAGGAGTTTGACTAGGAGTTGGAATAGTAGTATTCATGGTAGTAGTAGTAGTAGTAGGTGTAGTAGTGGTATGAGTAGTTGCAGTTGTTGTAGTGGGAGTAGAAGTTGGAATAGTAGTTGATGTAGTAGTAGTAGTAGGAGTAGTAGTAGTAGTCGGAATAGTAGTAGCAATAGTAGTAGTTGTTGTTATAGTTGTAGTAGTAGGAGTAGTAGTAGGAGTGGTAGTAGCAGTAGTGGTAGTCATATTAGTGGTAGTAGTAGTAGGAGTAGGAGTAGGAGTAGTAGTAGTTGTAGTGGAAGTTATAATAGTAGTCATAGTAGTAGTAGTAGTAACAAGAGCAGCAGCAGTAGTTGTTATAGTAGCTAAAGTAGTAGTTGTGATAGCAGTTGCAGTAGTGGCAGTAGTAGTAGTTGGCTTGTTAGGGGTAGTTGTCATACTTGGAGTAGTAGTAATAGTTGGATTGTTCGGGTTAGTAGTCATACTTGGAGTAGTAGTAGCTGTAGGAGTAGTAGTAGTAGTAATAGTGGTAGTAATAGTAGTAGTAATGGGGGTAATAGTAGTATTAGTAGTAGTAGTTGTTGTAGTAGAACTAGTAATAGTAGTATTAGTAGTAGGAGCAATAGAAGTAGTAGTAGTAGTGCTAGTAGGAGTAGTAGTAGTAGTAGTAGTAGTAGTAGTAGTAGTAGTAGTATAAGTAGTAGTAGTAGTAGGAGGAGGAGTAATAGTTGTTATAGGTGTAGAAGTAGGAGCAGTAGTAGTAGTTGTAGGAGGAGTAATAGTAGTTGTTGTAGTAGTAGTATAAGTTGCGAAAGTAGTAGCAGAAGTAGTGGTAGCAGAAGTAGTTCTAGGAGGAGTAGTAGAAGTAGTAGTTGTAGCAGTTGTAGTAAGAGTAGTAGTAGTAGTAGTACAGGTAGAAGTAGTAGCTCTAGTTGTAGGAGGTGCTGGAGTAGTAGTAATAGGAGTCGCTATTCGTTGGAGTAGGGTTAGTAGCCATTGTAGGAGTTGTAGTAGCAATAGGAGTTGGAGTAGGAGTCATTGTTGCAACAGTAGTAGTAGTAGGAGTAGTAGTTATAGTAGCAGTAATAGGGGCAGCAATAGGAGTTGTAGTAGTAGTACTTGTAGGACTAGCAGTAGCAGCAGCGGTAGAAGTAGCAATAGTAGTAGTATTTATAGTAGTAGTAGTAAAAGTAGAAGTAGTAGTTGTAGAAGTGGTAGTAGTTGTAGTAATGGTAGTAGTAGTAGTAGGAACAACAGCAGTAGCAGCCGCAGGATTACTTGTAGTATTAGTAGTAGTTGTTGCTATTGCAGAAGAAGAAGATGTACTAGTAGTAGTAGTAGTAGTAATACGAATAGCAGCAGGAGCAACAACAGCGGCATCCGCTGTAATATTAGTAGTATTACTCATATTAGTAGTAGGCGCCACAATAGAAGCAGGAGTAGGACTAAGATTAGGACTAATTGTAGTTGTAGTGGGAATAGTAGTAGTAGTAGCAGTAGCAGTAGTAATAATAGTAGTGTAGTGGTAGTAGCAGTAATGGTATTAGTTGAGCAGTAGTTGCAGTAGCAGTAGTAGTAGGTGTAGTAGCAATAACAGTAGTTGTGGCAGTCTAAGTAGTGGTACCAGTAGTAACAATAGTGGTCGTAGTAGCAGTAATAGTAGTGGTAGTAGTCGCAGCAGTAATAACAATAATAGTAGTAGTAGTAGAAATATTAATAGTAGTAGATATAGCAGTAGAAGTCACAGTAGTTGTTATAGTAGTAGTAGTAGTAGTAGAAGTAGCTTTTGTAATACTCGTAGCAGCAGTGGTATTAGTTGGAGAAGCATTAGTAGTAGTAGTAAGAGGAGTAATAGTAGTAGTAATAGTACTAGAAGTAGTAGCAGTAGTAATAATAATAGTAGTTGTGGTAGTAGTTTTTGCTGTTGCTTTAGTAGTAGAAGTAGTTGTCGTAGTTGTTGTAGTAGCAGTGGTAGTGGTTGTAGTAGTTGAAGTAATAGTAGTAGTTATAGCAGTGGTAGCAGTAGTAGTAGCAATCATTGCAGTAGTAGTAGTAGTAATGGTAATGGAAGCAGAAGCAGTAATAGCAGTATTATAATTGTAGGTTTAGTAGCAGCAGTAGTTGTAGTAATAGTAGTAGCACTAGTAGCAGTCATAGCAGTATTAGTAATAGGAGTAGTAGTAGCAGTAGCAGCAATATTAGTAGTAGTTGCTGCTACTGCAGCTATAGTAGTAGTAGCAGCAGTAGTAGCGACTATTGTCATAGTAGTTGCAGTAGTAGGAGTAGTAGCGATACTAGCAGCAGCAGTAGTAGTAATAGTAGCAGTAGTAGTAGGAGGAGGAGGAGGAGGAGGAGGAGGAGAAGCAGAGTAGTAGTTATAGTAGTACCAGTAGTTATAGCAGTAGTAGCAGTAGTAGTAGTAGTAGCAGTAGGAGAAGAAATAGAGTTGTAGTAGTAGCAATGGTCATAGCAGCCGTAGTAGTATTAGTAGTGGTGGTGGTCCTAGAAGTAGTTGCAGTAGCAATAGCAGTGGTAATAGTGGCAATAGTAGTAGCAGTAGTAGCAATAATGGTAGTAGTAGTAAAAGTAGTTGTACTATTTGTAGTTGTAGTAGTACTATTTGTAGAAGTAGTAGTAGAAATAGTAGCCGTAATAGTAGTTGTAGTAGTAGACAGTAGTAGCAGTAATAGCAGTTGTAGTAGCAGCAACAGCAATAGTAGTTGTACTATTTGTAGTGGTAGCTGTAGCAGTAATAGTAGCAGCTGTAGTAGTAGCTGTAATAGTAGTAGTAATAGTAGGCAAAGTAGTGGAAGTAGTAGTTGCAGTAGTAGTAGTTGTAGCGGTAATTGTAGTAGTAGTAGTAGTAGTAGTAGCAATAGTAGTGGTGGTGATGGGAATAGGTGTAGGAGTAGTAGTAATAGTAGCAGTAGCCCCCGTAGTAAGAGGAGTAGTTGTACTAGTATTAGTAGTAGTAGGAATAGTAGTACTGGTAGTAGTTGTCGCAGTAGAAGTTGAAGTAGCAGCAATACAGTAGCAGTAATAGGAGTGGCAATAGTCATAGAAGAAGTAGTTTTAGTTGTAGTAGTACTAGTGGCAGTAGTAGTTGAAGATGTAGCAGTAGTAGTGGTAGTAGTAGTAGGAGCAGCAGTAGTAGAAGTAGAAGTCATTGTTGTCATAGTAGTACTAGTAGTAATGGTGGTAGTGGTAATTGTTGAAGTAGTAGTGGTAGTAGTAGTAGTAGTAATAGTTGTAGTAGTAGAAGTAGAAGTCACAGTTGCAGTTATAGTAGTAGTAGTTATTGTTGTATTAGTAGTATTTGTTGTAGTAATAGTAGCAGTAGTAGTAGTTGTTGTTTTTGTTTTTGAATCACGAGGAGTAGTGATTGTAGTACTAATAGTCTTAGTTTTAGTAGAAGTACAGGTAGTAGTAGTAGTAGTGGTTGTTTGAGTAGTAGTACTAGTAGTTGTAGTATGAGTAGTGGTAGTAGTAGTAGTAGTAGTTGTAGTAGTGGTGGTGGTGGTAGTAGTAGTAGTAGGTGCAGCTGTAGTGGTAGGAGTAGGAGTAGGAGTGATAGTCGGTGTAGTAGTTGTAGAAGTAGTAGTAGCAGAAGCAGTAGTAGTAATAATAATAGTAGTAGTAGAAGTAGTAGTAGTATTAGTATCAGTGGTAGTACTAGTAGTAGTGATAGTAGCAGCAACAGTAGTAGTGGTAGTAGCAGTAGCAATAGCCGTCGCAATAGTAGCAGTAGCAGTTGTAAAAGTAGTAATAGTAGTAATAGTAGCTGTAGTAGTAGTAGTAGTAGTAGTAGTAGTGGTTGTATCAGTAGCTGTGACAATAGTCATATAGTCATAGCAGTAGTAGTAACAATAAGAGTAGTAGCAGCAACAGTAGTAGTATAGTAATAGTAGTAGGAGTATTAGTAATAGTATTCGTAGTAGTAGTAGTCATAGTATTAATAGTAGTAGTAGTAAAGTAGTAGTAGTAGAAGTAGTAGTAGTTGCAATAGTAGTAGCAGTAGTAGTATAGTAATAGTAGTAGCAGTAGCAGTAGTAGTAGTTGTCGTAGTAGTAGTAATTGTTGTTGTTGCGGTTGTTGTTGTTGTAGTAGTTGTAGCAATAGAAGTAGCCATAGGAGTAGTAGTGGTACTGGTAGTAGTTGTAATGGTTGTAGGTGTAGGTGTTGGAGTAGGAGCATGAGCAGTAGGATTAGTAGTAGTAGTTCTAGGAGTAGTTGGAGTAGTAGTTGGAGTACTAGTAGGAGTTGCAATAGAGGTAATAGCAATAGTATCAGTAATTGTGGAAGTAGTAGTAGGAGTAGTTGTAGTTGTAGTAGCAGTAGTAGTAATAGTTGTAGTTGGAGTAGTAGTAGTTGTAGTTGTAATATTAGTAATAGTAGCAGCAGTAGTAGTAGCGGTAGTTGTAATAGTTGTAGTGGGAGTAGTAGCTATAGTAGTAGTAGTAGTAGTAGTAGTTGCAGCAGCAGTAGCACTAGTAGTAGTAGTTGTTGTTGTTTTAATAGTAGTAATGGTAATAATAGTCGTAGTAGTAGTAGTAGTAGTACTAGTGGTGGCGGCGATGGGAGTAGGTGTAAGAGTTGTACTAATAGTAGCAATAGTAGCAATAGTAGCAGTATTAATCGGAGTAGTTGTAATATTATTAGTAGTAGTCGGAGTACCAATACAAGTAGTAGCAGCAGCAGTAGTAGTAGTAATAGTAGAAATAGCAGCAGCAGCAGTAGTAGTAGTAGCAGCATTAGTAGCGGTAATAGTAGTTGTTGTTTTAGTAGTAGTAGCAGAAATAGGTGTAGTAGTCGTAATAATAGCTGCAACAGTAGTAGTAGTAGTAGTGGTTGGAGTAGTAGTAGTAGGATTATTAGTGGCAGTAGTAGTAGTAGTAGTAGTAGCAGTGGCAATAGTAATAGTAGTAGTAATCGTGTTCCCAACAGTAGTAGTAGTAGTAGTAGTACTAGTAGCAATAGTAGAAGTTGTAGTAGTAGTACTAGTAGTAGTAGTAGCTGAAGTAGCAGTTGGAGTAGCAGTAGTAGTAGCTCTAGCAGTAGTAACAACACTTGCAGTAGTAGTAGCACTATAGTAGTAGTAGTAGTAAGAAGGAGGAGTAGTAGTAATAGGAGGAGTAGTTGTAGTATTAATTGGAGTAGTAGTAGTAGTGGTAGTAGCAGCAATAGTAGTTGTAGTAGTAGTGGCAATAGCAATAGTAATTCTAGTATTAGTGGTCGTAGTAGTAATAGTAGGAGGTGTAGAAGTAGCAGTAGGATTTGGAGTAGGAGTAGTAGTAGTAATAGAAGTAGTAATATTAGTAGTAGGAGTACTAGCAGTAGTTGTAGTTGGAATAGTAGCATGAGTAGTAGTGTTAGAAGCAGCCAAAGAGGGAGTTGTAGTTCTATTCGCAGGAGCTAGAGTGGGAGTAGTAGTAGTAGTTGTTGTTGTTGTTGTAATAGTAGTAGGAGTACGAGTAAGAGTAGTAGTAGTTGGAGTAGTTGTAGTAGTAGTAGGAGTATGAGTTAGTAGCGATAGTTGGAATAGGAGTGGTAGTAGTAGTAGCAGCAGTGGTAGTAGCAGTAGTAGTTGTAGCAGTAGTTGTTATCATAGTAGTAGCAGAAGTATGATTGGAAGTAGGAGTTGTAGTAGTAGTAGGAGAAGCAACCACAGTACTAACAGTAGAAGTAGGAGTACTAGTAGTTGTAGTTGTACTAGTAACAGAAATAGTAGTAGTAGTAGCAGCAACAATACTAGCAGTAGAAAAAGAAGCAATTGTAGTAGTTGTTGTAGTTGTAAATTGAGTAGTAATAGTTATAGTAGTATTTGTTGTAATAGTAGTAGTAGTAGATGTAGTTGTAGTAGTAGTAGCAGTAGCTATAGAAGTTGTAGTAGTTGTTGCAGTGGTAGTGATAGTAGTACTAGCAGTAGTAGTTATTGTTGTCGTTAGTGTTGTTGTAGTAGTAGTAATAGTCATAGTAATAGTAGTACTAGGAGTTGTCCAAGTATTAGTAGCAGCAGTAGTAGTAGAAAAAGTATGAGTGTAGTAGTAGATGTATTAGTAGTGGTGGTTGTAGTAGTAGTTGTTGTTGTTGTAGCGGTAGTGGTAGTAATAATAGTAGCAATAGTAGTAGTCGTAGTCGAAGTGGAATTAGTAGTAGGAGTAGTAGTAGTAGAAGTAGTATTAGTAGTAGGAGCAGTAGGAGGAGTAGGTGTAGTAGTAGGAGTAGTAATAGGAGGTATAGTGGTAGTAGTAGTAGGAGGAGGAGTGTTTGTAGTTGTACGAGGAGTAGTAGAAGGAGTAGAAGCAGAAGTAGTAGTAGTAGGAGCAGTAGTAGTAGTAGGTGTAGTAGTAGCTGTAGTAGTAGGAGTAGTATATATTGTAATAGGAGTAGGAATAGTAGTAATAGTAGCAATAGTATTAGTTGCAGTAGCAGTCGTAGTAGTTTCAATAATAGTAGTAGTTGTTATTGTAGAAGAAGTAGTAGCAGTAGTAGTTGTTGTGGTAATAGTTATAATAATAGAAGTTGTAGTAGGAGTAGCACTAGGAGTAGTTGGAGTAGAAGTAATAGTAGTAGTAGTAGTACTAATAGTAGCAGTGGTAGGAGTAGTAGGAGTAGTTGTTGTAGTTGTACTAGTAGAAGTAGAGGCAGTTGTTTTAGTAGTAGCAGTACCAGTAGCAGAAGCAATAGCAGTAGGAGTAGTAGTAGCAGAAGCTGCAAGAGTAGTAGTAGTAGTAGTAGTAGTAGTAGTAATTGTATCAAAAGTACGACTTGTAGGAGGAGTAGTAGTAGTCGAAGTAATAGGAGTAGTAGTAGTAGGAGCAGTAGTTGTTGTAGTAGTAGTTGTAGTACTAGAAGTAGTAGTAAGAGTAGTAGTTGGAGTAGGAGTTCGAGTAGGAGTAGTAGTAGTTGAAGTAGTAATAGAAGCAGTGGTAGTAGTAGTTGGAGTAGTAGTAGTAGTTGTTGTTGTTGTAGTAGTAGTAGTTTTAGTAGTAGTAGTACAAGTAGTAGCAGCAGCAGTAGTAGTAGCTGCAGGAGTAGTGGTAGTAGTAGTATTATTAGTAGCAGTGGTAGAAAGAGTAGAAGTAGTAATTGTAGTAGTAATAATAGTAGTAGCAGTAGTTTTAGTGGTAGTAGTAGTAGAAGTAGTAGCAATAGCTGTAGTAGTGGTAGCAGTATTAATAATAGTAGTAGTTGAAGCAGTAGTCGTATTAGTAGCAGTGGTAGTAGTAGTAGCAACAGTAGTAATAGTGCTAGTAGCAGTAGTAGCAGCAACAGCAGTAGTGGTAGTAGGAGCAGCAGTATAAGTAGCAGTGGTTGTATTAGTAGTTGAAATAGTAGTCATAGTATTAGTAGTAATAAAAAGAGTAGTAGTAGCGGTAGTAGTATAGTAGTAGTAGGAGGAGTACTAGTAATAGTATTTGTAGAAGTAGTCGTAGTATTAATTGTAGTAGTAATAGCAGTAATAGTACGTGAAGAAGTACCAAGAGGAGTCGTAGTTGGAGTAGTAGTAGTAGTCAGAGTAGTAGTAGTTGCAATAGTAGTAGTGGTAGTAGTAGCAATAGTAGCAGTAGTAGCATTAACAGTAGTAGTAGTAGTTGTTGTTGTTGTTGTTGTTGTTGCGGTAGTTGTTACTGTAGTTATTGTCGCAGTAGAACTAGTCATAGGAGTAGTAGTAGTAGTGGCAGTAGTTGTTGTTGTTGTAGGTGTAGTAGTAGTAGTGGTGGCAGAAGCAAGAGTAGTAGTAGTTGTTGTTGTAGTAGTAGTAGTATTATTGCTAGCTGTAGCAGCAGTAGTACTTGAAGTAGTAGTAGCAGCAGCAGGGGTAATAGTAGTAGCAGTAGTAGAAATTGTAGTAGAAATAGTATTAGCCGTAATAGTAGCAGTCGTAGTAGGAGCAGTAGTAGTAGTAGTATTAGCAGTAATAGTAGTAGTAGTAGTAGTAGCAATAGTAGCCGTAGAAACAATAAGAGCTGTAGTAGCAGTAATAGCAGTTTTGATAGCAGTAGATGCAGCTGTAGTAGTTGTAATGGTAGTGGTAGTTGTTGTAGCGGTAGCGGTAGTAATAGTAGTAGTAGTAGTAGTAGTAGTAGTAGTAGTAGTAGTAGTAATAGTACTAAAACTACTACTACTACTACTAATAATACTGTTATTGCTACCACAACAACTACTAGAGCTATTGCTATTCCTACTACTACAATTACTGCTACAACTACAACTATTACACCTCCAACTACTCTAACTACTACTACTGCTATTGCTACAAAAACTACTATTACAACTGCTACTACAGTAACTAGTATTACTACCGCTACAGCTGCTACGACAACTACTGCTACAACCACAACTGCTACTACTTTTACTCTACTACTACTACTTCTCCCATTACTAGTGCTACTTCAACTACTACTCCCCATATTACTACTACAACTACTCCACCTACTACGACTGGTACGACTACTATTGCTGCTACTAATAATACTACTACTACTCCCACTACTACTAATACTAATGTTATGAGTAATATTACTACTACAATTATTACAACAACGACAACAACAACAACAACAACAACAACTACTACTACTACTACTACTACTACTAATAATAATAATAATAGTCCAACTACTAAAACGACTACTACTAATTCTGCTAGTTGTACAACTGCTACTACTATTACTTTCACTACTGCTGCTGCTACTAATACTACTACTATTACAATTACTACAACTACTACTCCTACTGCTGCTGCTACTACTACTAATACTACTTCTACTCCAACTCCTTCAGCTACTCCTACTCCTACTCCTAGTCTGACTACCACTACACCTACGGGTACTACTACTACTAAAATAACAACTACAACTCTTACTACTACTATTGCTGCTACTACTAATCTTGCTGCAACTACAGCTACCACTACGCCAACTATTACTACTACTAAAACTCCTACTCCTACTCCCACTACTACTACTACATCTCCTCCTCCTCCTCCTCCTACTACTACTAGTATACTATTGCAACTGCAACTACGACAACTACAGCTCGTCTTACTCCTACTACAACTACAATTGCACTACTTCTACAACTATTACTACTACTGCTACTACTACTCCTACTCCTCCTCCTCCTCCTCCTCCTACTACTACTACTATTACTACTACTACTACTACTCCTTCTACTATTACTACAACTCCTACTACTACTGCTACTGCTACTACTACTACTACTACTACTCCTCCTACTACTACTACTATTCCTACTCCTACTACTGCTACTCCTACTACTACTACTACTCCTACTACTACTACTACTTCTACTCTACTCCTCCTCCTCCTCCTACTACTACTACCACCTGTACTATTACTACTACTACTACTCCTACTCCTACTTCTACTACTACTTCAACAACTATTATTACTACAACTACTATGACTACAACTAGTATCACTGCTGCTACTAACAACAACTACTACGACTACTACTCTAACTACTATAACAACAACTACTATTACTTCTGCTACTGCAACTCCTACTACTGTTGTTGTTGCTGCCACTACAACTGCTATTACTACTACTACTGATAGTACATCTTCTATTGCTACTACTACTATTACTATTGTTACTACTACTGCTACAACTGCTACTACTGCTACTTCTGCTTGTATTGCTCCTACTATTGCTACTACTATTACTGCATCTACTATTGCTACTAATACTACTTCCACTACTTCGACACTATTACTAATGTTGCTACTACTGCCACTACTACTGCTACTACCGCTACCAATACTACTAGTTCTACTACTGCTACTACTACTACTCGTACTACTACTACTACTATGACTTTTCTTACTTTTGCTACAACAACTACTACTACTACTACTATTGCTGCTACTACTACTACTATAGCTACTACTACTTCTACTGCTACTCCCACTGCTACTCCAAGTACTACAAGTACTACTACGACTATGGCAACTACCGCTACTACTACTACTATTACAACTTCTGCTACTACTACTACTACTACTACTACTACCACCACTTGACATACAATGACTCCAAATACTCTTACTACAAGTAAAACTATCACAATTGTTGCTACTTCTGCTACTACTGATCAAGCTGCAACTGCTGCTACCACTACGCCAACTATTACTACTCTAACTACAACTCCTACCCCGACTATCACTACAACTACTTCATCTCCTCCTCCTCCTTATACTACTACTACTTGGACTACTACTGCAACTACTACTACGTTAACTACACCTCGTCTTACTCCTACTACTGTTACTAGTACTCCTACTACTACTCCTACTCATACTACTACTACTACTACTACTACTCGTCCTCCTCCTTTTGTTGCTACTGCTACTCCTACTCCTACTACTCCTACTCCTATGCCTATTCCTACTCCTACTACTACTTTTAGTATGATTACTATAATAATACTCCCACAACAACTACTAATAGTACTTTGACTAGTACTACTACTAGTTCTTCGACTGCTACTACTAATACCATCACTACTACTACCATTACACCTAATGCTACTACTACTAGTACTACTCCTTCTACTACTACTATTACTACTCCTATAACTACCACTACTTTTTCTGCTACTACTACGACTCCTGCTACTACTACTAGTATGACTACTATTACTACTGCTACTACTATTACTCGCACTACTATAGCTACTACTGCTACTATTGCAAGTACTACAACCTCTACCACTACTGCTGCTCCTACTACTACTATAATACAACTACAACTTCTACTACTAGCACTACTATAACTCCAACAACTTACACTATTCTACTATTAATAATATTACTACTACTACAAGTTCTACAACTACTCTTACTGCTACTACTACTACTCCTAATGCTACTACTGCTACAACTTCTGCTACTATGTCTACTACAACTACTACTATTACTACTTCTACTACTACTACTATTAGGGCTAAGACAAGTACTCCTACTGCTACTATTAGTACGCCTACAAATGCTACTACTACTACTAGTGCTGTTGCTACGACTTCTACTACTACAACTACAACAAGTACTATTGCAACTACTACTACAGCTCTTGCTACCACTCCTACTACTACTACTACTACTAATAGGACTACAACTAGTATTACTAGTACTAGTACTACTACTACTCCTCCTACAACTACTACTGCGACTACTACTACTGATATTACTGCTACTACTGCTGTTGCTACTACAACTATGACTACTACTACACCTATTACTACCAATACTACTACTACTACTACTACTGATATTATGACTATTTCTACAACAACTTCTACTGCTATTGCTACTACCACTACGGCTATAGCCACCCCTTCTACTACTAATACTGCTATGACTACTACTACTACTCTTGCCACTACTACTAGTTCTACTCTTGCTACTACTACAGCAAGTAATTTTATATCAACTCCTACTACTCCTCCTCCTACTACTAGTACTACTAACATTGCTTATACTACTGCCCCTACTCCAACACCCACTCCTTTTACAACAAGTACGACTAGTACTACTACTACAGCTACTACTACTTGTACAGTTACTACCACAACTAGTAGTACAACAACATTTAGTAGTACTACTGCTACTACCACTACTTCTGCTAGTAGTAGTACTACTACTAGTACTGCTACTACCGCTACTATAACTACTACTACAACAACAACTTTTGGTGCTGCGGCAAAGGCTACAACTCCTACTACTCCTACAACTACTCCTACTTCTATTACTACTACTACTACTACTACATGCATTACTACTACTACTACTACTACTAAAAGTACTACTACACAAATACTACAGCAACCACTTCTATTGTAACTTCTACTACTACTACTACAACAACTAGTACTATTATTACTACTACTGCTACTTCTACTACTACTGCTGCTAGTACTACAACTACTAGTGTGACTACTAGTATTACTACTACTATACCTATTACAACAACAACAACAACAACTACTGCTACTATTGCCTCAACTACTATTACAACTACTATTGCTACTACTACTTCAACTACTATTACTACTACTACTACTACAACTATAGCTGCTACTCCTGCTGTTGCGATTACTACTACTACTGCTACTACCACTACTATTACTACCACTACAGCTACTACAACTACTGCTACTACTACTAGGGCTATTACTATAACTACTACTACAACAACTACTACTATTACTATTATTACTATGACTACTTCTACTACTACTACTGTTGCTGCTGCTGCTATACTACTACTATTACTACTGCTGCGACTACTGCTACTACTACTACTTCTACTACTAGTTGTAGTACTCCTACTGCAACTACTACCACTACTATTACTACTGTTGCTACTACTGCTGTAGCTGCTGCTACACCTATTATTCTTGCTTTTACAACAACAACTACTATTATTACTACTTCTACTACTTCTACTATTATTACTACTACTATTGCTACTACTACAACAACTACTACTGCAAGTACTACTACTACTCCAACAACTGCTACAATTACGACTAGTATACTAGAACTACTACTACTATTACTACTACTACAACTGCTACTACTACAACTATTACTCCTACTACTGCTACGACTACTACTAGCGCTACTACTATTACTACTACTGCTGCTGCTACTGCTACTAAAACAACTACTATTTCGACTACTATTACTACCACTAACACTACTACTACTCCTGCAACTACTACTACCATGACTACTACTACTACTACTACAACAACAACAATAACTACTACTACTACTACTATCACTACAGTTACTGTTGCTGCTACTACAACAACTGCTACTACAACAACTATTCCTACTCCTCCTACTACTACTAGCACTACTACTACTGCTTCTACTCTTACTACTACAACTGCTGCTGCTGCGACTACTGCCTCTAATACTGCTACGACTACGACTACAACACTCACAACACCTACTACTACTAGTACTACTATTACTACTCCTAACACTACTACTCCTCTTGAAACTACTACTGCCATGACTGCTACTACTACTACAACAACAACAACAATAACTACTACAACTACTACTATTACTACTACTGCTACCGCTACTACTACTGCTGCTGCTGCTGCTACTACTGCTGCTGCTGCTACTACTACTACTACTATTGCTACTACTACCATTTCTACTACTATTACTACTACTGCTACCGCTACTACTACAACAACTGCAGCTACTACTAATGTTGTTGCTGCTACTACTACTACTACTACTACTACTACCATTTCTACTACTATTACTACTATTAATACTACTACTTCTCCTGCAACTATTACTACCATAACTAGTACTTCTACTACAACAACAATAACTACAACTACTACTACTACTACTAGTACTGCTACTACTGCTGCTGCAACTACTACAACAATAACTACTACTACTACAACCTACTAGTATTACTACTACTACTACTACTATTACTATCGTTACTACTACTACTTCCAATTCTACCACCGGTAATACTACAACTAATACTCTTGCTACCGCTAGTACCACTATTACTAGAACTATTACTACAAATACTACTACTACTACTATTGCTACAACTTTTACTACTACTACTACTACTACTACTACTACTATTACTGCTACTATTTCTACTAATGCTTCTACTACTATTACTTCTACTATTACAACTACTACTCCTATTGCGATTGCTACTTCCACTGCTACTGCTGCTACTACTACCACTTCTACCACTACCACTACTACTACTTCTACTTCTATTACTACTACTACTGCAACTACTACTGCCACTGCAACTACTTCTATTACTACTTCGACTACTGCTCCACCTACTACTACTACACCTACTACTACTATTACTACTGCTGCTGCTCTGACAGCTACCCCTACTCCTACACCTACTCCTATTACTACAACTACTACAACTACTACAACAACAACAACTTCTACCACTACTATTTGTACTACGACTACTAGAACTACTTTTATAACTACTTTTACTACTACGAATACTATTACTTCTGCTACTATTGCTACGACTACTACTACCACTACTACAGCTACGACAACTACTACCACCACTGCTACTACTGCTACTACTACAACTAGAACAACAACTACTGCTGCTGCGGATGTTGTGGCTGCAACTCCTGCTACTATTACTACTACTACTAATACTACTACAACTGCGACTCCCCTCCTACAACTTCTACAACTACCACAACTACTATAGCTTCTACTTCTACTACTTCTACAACTACTACAATAACTAATACTACTATTATTGCTACTACTACTACTGTTACAGCAACCACTACTATTGCTACTACTACTTGTACTACTACTGTTGCTACACCAACTACTACTGCTACATTGATTACTACTAATACTACTACTACTACTACTACTATTATTGCTACAAATACTTCTGCTACTATAACTACTACTACTACAACTACAACTACTAGTACTATTACTTCTTTTACCACTGTTATTACTACTACTGCTGCTACTACCACCACTGCTACAACTACTACTCTAGGTACTACTACAAGTTCTACTATTTCTACTCCTACAACATCTACTACTACTACCACCACTACTACTACTTCCCCTACTCCTACACTAGCACCTATTACAACAACAACTACTACTACTACTACTACTAGTACTACTACTTGTATAGCTATTACTACGATGACTACTACAACCACTTCAGGTACTACTACTACTTCTACTACTAGTAATAGTACCACCACCAATACTAATACTACTGCTGCTGCTACTACTACTACTACTTCTGCTACCACTAGTACTGATACTACTTCTACTAGTACTACTACTACTACAACTACTGTTGTTGTGGCTACTGCGGCATCAACTCCAACTACTACAACTACTACTCCAACTTCTATTGCTATAACTGCTACTACGACTACTACTACAAGTACTTCAACTACTACTACTACTACTACTTGTAGTACTACTACTACTTCTACTACTACTACTACTACTTCTTCTACTACTACTGCTACTTCTACTGCTACTACTTTTACTACTAGTATTGCTACTACTTCTACTGCTACTCCAACTACTACAGTTGCTACTAATATTACTATTATTACCACAGCTATTATTGTAAATACTACTACTACTACTACTACTACTACTACTACTACTAGTATTACTACAACTATTGCTGCTACTGCTTCTACTACTATTACTACCACTACTACTACTATGGCTACTACTTCTACTATTGCGATGACTACTACTACCACTTATGCTACTGCCACTATTGCTACTACCTTTACTGCTACAACTACTTCTATTGTCACTCCTACTACTCCTCCTACTACTACTACCACTACTCCTACTATAACTATTACTGCTACTACTGCTCTGACTACTACCACTACTCCTACATCTACTACTATTGTTACTAATAGTACTACTACTACCACACCTATTATTACAAATACTACTATTACCACTACAACTACTAGTTTTACAACTACTACTACTATTACTACAACTATTGCTGCTACTGCTTCTACTACTATTACTACCACTACTACTACTATGGCTACTACTTCTACTATTGCGATGACTACTGCTACTACTACTACTATTGCTACTACGACTTATGCTACTGCCACTACTGCTACTACTTCTACTGCTACAACTACTTCAATTGCCACTCCTACTACTCCTCCTCCTCCTACTACCACTACTCCTACAACTATTACTGCTACTACTGCTCCTAGTACTACCCCTACTCCTATATCTACACCTGCTACTACTACAACAACAACAACAACTACTACTATTAAAACTATATTTTAACTACTACTACTATTGTTGCTTCTGCAACTACTGCCACTACTCCTGCTATTGCTACTACTATAACAACTACTACCAATGTTGCTGCTACAACTACAACTCCTAGTACAACTGCAACAACAACAACAATAACTACTACTACTGCTGCTGCAACTACTACTACTAATGCTACCACTGCTAGTAATGCTACTACTGCTAGTACTACAACAACAACAATTACTACAGCTAGTAATGCTACTAATGCTACCACTGCAAGTAATGCTACTACTGCTAGTACTACAATAACAACAACTACTACTGCTGCTATAGCTGCAACTCCAAGTACTACTTCTACTGCTGCTGCTACAGCTACAAATCCTAGTACTACTGCTACTACGAATACTACTACTACTATTGCTACTACTACTACTACTATTAGTATGACTACTACTACTACTATTACTACCACCACTACTAGTGTTACTGCTACTACTACTACTCATACACCAATTCCTACTCCTCAAACTACACCGACTATTACATCTGCTACTAGAATTATGACTACTCCTATCACTGCTAATACTATTACTACTACTATTACTATAACTACTACTACTACTACTACTTCTGCTGCTACTACTGCTACTACTATTACTACTACAACTATTGCGGCTACTACTACTACTACTCCTTCTTCTACTACTACAGTAACTATTGCTACCATAACTACCTCTGCTACTACTAGTACTCTTACTACTACTACAACTACAACTCTATGACTAATACTATTACTACAACTACAACTACTACAGCTACTACTACTACTACTCCTACTACTAGTACTACTACTACTACTACTACTACTACTACTACTACTACTACTACTTCTACTACTACTACTACTATGACTAATACTACTAGTACTACTACTACTTCTGCTACTGCTACTCAAACTCCACCTCCTACTCCTACTTCTATTCCAAATCCTAGTACTTCTTCTACTGCTATTATGACTTCTTCTACTATTACTACTCCTGCTACTTCTATAACTACTACAAATACTGCTGATGCTACTGCTGCAGCTACTACTACTAATACTACTACTGCTACTGTTGCTGCTACTACTTGTATTCCTACTACAATTAGTACCAGTATAGTTAGTACTGCTTCTATTCGTGTTGCTGCTGCTATAGCGCCTACTACTCGTACTGCTCCGACTACTGCTGTTATAGCCACTCTGACGACTACTAATGCTACTACTACTACTCGTATTAGCACTCGTACTCTTACTCCTATGACTATTGCTACTACTACTACTCATACTTACTCCTACTATAACTCGTACTACCACTCCTACTCCTACTCCAACTCCTACCATTTCTTCGACAAGTATAACTACTACAACAACTACTACTACCACTACTGCTACAGTTACTCCTATCACTACTGTTGCTACTATTACCACTACTACTACTATTGTTACTACTTCTACTACTAGTACTACTACTACTACTACTTCTTCAATTGCCAGTACGACTTCTACTACTCCCACGCCAACTTCGACTGCTACTACTACTCCTACTACTACAACTACTACCACTACAATTACTATTACTCCCACGCCAATTCTTACTACTACTACTAATACTACTAATACTACCATAACTAATATAACTACTACTACAACAACTACTACTAATGCTACTTCTACTTCCATAACAACAATAACTAATACTACTCCTACTCCTCCGCCTGCCACTAATACTACTCCTCCTATTCCTGCAAATGCTTCTACTACTCCTACTTTGTCTCCTAATCGTACTACTGCTAGTACAACTACTAATAGTACTCCTATTGCTACTGCTACTCCTACTCCAACTCCTACAACCACTTCTAAACCTACGGCTACTGCTACTACTATTACTACTAATATTACTATTGCTACTAATACTACTTTACTACTACAAATACTACTATTACAATAATAATAACAACAACAACAACAACAACAACAACTACTACTACTACTACTACTACTACTACTACTACTACTACTAGTAGTAGTACAAGTACTACTACTATTACTACTACCTCTACAATAATTAATCCTACTACTACAACTACTTCTATTGCTATTATTATTACTACTACTACTAGTACTACTACTAATACTACTACTACAACTAATGCTACTACTACTACAAGTAGTATAACTATTATTACCACAATGAGTACTAATAC
Source organism: Trichopus zeylanicus subsp. travancoricus (assembly GCA_005019695.1). NCBI lineage: Eukaryota > Viridiplantae > Streptophyta > Magnoliopsida > Dioscoreales > Dioscoreaceae > Trichopus > Trichopus zeylanicus. Next base: position 14,101 of record RXID01015537.1, on the reverse strand, counting down.
TACTACTACTCCAACTACAACTACTACTACTACTACAACTACTACTCTTGCTACTACTACTACTACGACAACAACAATTACTACTACTACTACAACTATAACTGCAACGTCTACTACTACTACAACTATAACTGCAACGTCTACTACCACTACAACTACTACCTCTACTACTACTACTGCAACTACTACTACACTATTACTACAACTAGTTCTACTACAGCTACAACTACTACCACTGCTCCAACTATTACTACTACTACTCATGCTACTGCTACTACTACTACTACTAGTCCTACTACAACTACAACTACTACTAATACGACTATTACTACTACTTATACTCCAAGTCCAAAAACTACTTTCACAACTACTTATGCTACCAGTATTACTGCTACTACTACTCCTATTACTACTGCTGCTGCTGCTACTACTACTACTACTACTACTACTACTACTACTACTACTACTACTACTACTACTACTACTAATACTAATACTACTAATACTTCTGCTACTACTTCTAGAACTACTACTACTATGACTACCACTACTACTGCAACTACTACAATGACTACTTCAGCTACTACTACTATTGCTACTACCCCTACTAATACTACACTATTGCTACTACTACTACACTACTAATACAAGTTCGACTACTAGCACTGCTACTACTTCAAAAACTACAACTATGACTACTATTAATACTAGAACTACTACTACTACGACTAGAACTACTCCAACCACTACTACTACTACTCCTAATGCAACTTCTTCTTCTTCTTCTTCTACTACTACTACTACTACTACTACTTCTTCTTCTAAGACTCCTACTGCTACTACTGCAACTCATACAGATATTAGTACTACTACTACTACTTAAACTACAACCCCTACGTATACTACTGCCACTACTACAACTATTACTACTCCGACTACTACAACTGCTGCAACTATGACTATTTCTATCACTACTACTACCACCACCACTACTACTATTACAACAACTACTACCATTATAATTACTACTACTATTACTACTACTATTGCTACTTGCTACAACTACTATGGCCACCTTTGCCACTACTATTGCTACTATCGCTAATAATGCTGCTGCCACTAATGCTACTCATACTACCACTGCGGCCACAACTACTACTTCTACCGCTACCACTACAATAGCTGCATCAACTACGACAATAATAACTACTACTATTACTACAACTACTACCACCACCACCACCACCACCACCACCACTACTACTACAATAGCTATGGCAACTTCAACTATTGCTATTGCTAGAGCTACCACTACTGCAACTAATACTATTTGTACTGTTACTACTACTACCACAATTGATACTGCTACTACAACAACCACTGCTACAGCTACTACTACAACTAATACCACTACTACTACTACTACTACAGCTGCTACTAATGCAACTATTGCTAATGCTACTACTACTACTGATAATACTACTGTTATTGCTACTACTATTGATATTAATACTGCGAGCACTACTACTAGTACAAAGTCTACTACCACTACAAACACTACCTCTACTACTGCTGCTGCAACTACTACTATTACACTATTAGTACAATAAGTTCTACCACAACTACAATTACTACCACTCCTATAACTATTACCACTACTACTACTACTACTACTACTAGTCCTACTACAACTACAACTACTACTAATATGACTACTGCTACTACTTCTACTCCTACTCCAAAAACTGCTCTCGCAACTATTTATGCTACCAGAATTATTGCTACTACTCCTCCTATTACTATTGCTACTGCTACTACTACTAGAACTACTACTACTACGACTACCACTACTACTGCAACTACTACTGCTACTACTACTATTGCTACTACCACTATTACTACTATTACTATGTCTACTACAACTACACTACTGCTACAACTTTGACTACTAGCACTGCTACTACTCCAACAACTACAACTATGACTACTATTAATACTACTGCTACTACCATTGCTACTACTGCTACCACTACTACAACTACTACTATTTGTACAACTACTACAACTCCAACAACTACAACAGCTGCTACTACCACAACTACTATTGATCTACTAGTACTACTCCAAGCACTACTATTAGTACTATTGTGGCTACACCTACTACTATTGCTATGGCTATTACCATACTACCCCTACTACTCCTACTACAACTACCACTACTATAGCAACTACTACTGCTTCCATTACTACTGGCACTGCTACTAATGCTACTGCTACTTCTACTACCACTACTATTACTAGTACTTCTACTCCAACTACTACTACTACTACTACTCCCACTACTACTACTACTACTAATACTACTACTACTACTACTACAACTACTACAGGTGCTACTACTTCTACTACTCCTACTTCTACTACAACTCCTTTTGCTTGTACTACTACTATTAATACTACTATTACCACAACTACTGCTACTACTACTACGACTACTACTCCCCATATTAGTAGTCCTACAATTGCTACTACTACTACAACATCTACTACTACAACTGCTACTACTACTATTACTATTAGTACTACTACTACTACTACTAGTAGTATTATTACTACTTTTACTACCATTTTCAGAACTACTACTACTTGCTACTACTACTACTACTGCCACTTATGCAACTACAAATGATGCTACTACTGCTACTACAAACAAGGCCACTGCAACTACTGCTACTCCTACTACTACTACTGCTGCTAATGCAATGACTACTACATCTGCTACTACTGCTACTACTACTACTACTACTAATACTACAACAAAAACAACAACAACAACAACTACTACTACTACTATTACTAATGCTACTAGTACCACCCACTACTAATACTACTACTACTACTACTACCACTACTTATACTACTACAACTACTACTAAAGCTACTGTTACTTCTACCACCACTACTACTACTGCTACAACTACTGCAACTAATACTATTGCAAATGATACTACTACTGCTGCAAGTGCAACTACTACTACTTTCGCATTTGCTACTTCCCCTACTATAGCTATTGCTATTTCCCCTTCTATAGCTACTGCTACTACTAATACTACTACTACCGCTACTGCTATTACTGCTACTCTTACTACTACTAATGCAACTACTACTACTATTACAACTGCTAATACTACTACTACCGCTATTACTACGATTGCTAATACTACTGCTTTTGCTACTACTGCAACTGCTACTACTACTGATACTACTACATCTACAATGTTTGATACAACTACTACTACAACAACCACTACTGTTGCTATTACTGCTACCGCTACTACTACTACCACCACTACTACGGCTACTAATACTACTAGCACTATTACTACTACTACTACTACTACCACTGCTACCACTACTACTACTATGACTGGTACTACAGCAACTACTACCTACTACTACAACTTCTTTTAGTACTACTACTGCTACTGCTGCTACTACAACTATCACTATGGCTACTACAACTACTTCTATAACCACTACAACAACTACTTCTATTCTACTCCTACTACTCCTACTATAACTACTAATATTACTACTACCACAGCTCTTACTACTAGCCTTAGTCCTACAACCACTTCTATTACAACTACCCACTCTTGCACTACTAGTACTAGTACTACTACTACTTCTTGTATTGCTAGTACTACAACTACTTCTACTACTGCTACTGCAGCTACTAGTACTACTACTACTACAACTAGTACTACTACTACTTCTACTACTACTACTACTACAACAACTACTAATGTTACAGCTATTGTGGCGACAACACCTACTACTACTGCTACTACTACTACTTCTATTACTACCACTACTATTACTACTACTATAACTACTACTAGTACTTCTTCTACAACTACTACTTTTATTTCAACTACTACAACTGCTACTGTTACTACTACTACTACTACTATTACTTCTACTACCACTACTAACACTACTACTATTAGTACTACTACTGCAACTAGTACTGCAATAACTACTACTGTTACTACTACTGCTACTACTACTGCTACTACGGTACTAGTACTATTGCTACTACTAGTACTACTACTACTACTACACCTATTACAACAAATAATACTACTACTACAACAACAACAACGATAACTACTACTACTATTACTACTTTTGCTTCTACTATTATTGCTACTACTACTACAACTACTGTGGCTACTACTCCTATTATTACGATTACTATTATTTATACTACTTGTACTGCTACTACCGCTACTACAACTATAACAACTGCTACTACTACCATAGCTATTACCACTACTACTGCTACTCCTCTCGGTACTACTACTATTAGGCCTACTACTACTATTACTACTACTACTGCTCCTACTACTACCCCTAATCCTACACCTTCTCCTATTGCAACTACTACTACTACTACTACTCTTTGTAGTACTACTACTACTACTCTTACAACTACTTCTGCTACAATAACTACTACTACTCCTACTATTCGTGCTGCTACTACTACTACAACTACTACTGCTACTGCTACTACTACTTCTGCCCCTATTGCTTCCACTGGTACTGCTACTACTGCCACTACTGCTACTACTGCTACTACTGCTACTACTGCTACAGCTGTAACTCCTAGTACTATTACTACTACTACTACTACTACTACTACTACTACTACTATTGCTAAGACTACTACTAATACTACTACTACTACTACTATTGCACCCACTCCTGCTACTACTACTGCTACTGCTACTACTACTAATGTGACTAATACTACTAGTACTAGTACTACTTCTGCTACTACTAGTCCAACTCCATCTCCTACACCAACAACTAGTCCAAATACTACTTTTGTTACTGCTACTATGACTTCTGCTGCTACTACTACTACTACTACATCTACTCCTACTACTGTTACTACTACTACAACAACAACAACAACTACAACTAGTACTCCCATGACAACTACTACCACTACTATTACTATTGCTACTACCACTGTTGTTGTTGTTGCTGCTGCTGCTGTGCCTACTACTCCTACTACTCCAACTACTGCTAATACGACCACTCCAACTACTACTACTAATGCTAATACCACTACTCCTATTTCCACTCGTACCCCTACTCCCACGACTTGTACTACTACTATTCCCCCTCCTCCTCATCCTCCTCCTCCTCCTATTACTACTACTCCTACTCCTACTTCTATTACTACTACTACTCCTAATGGAACCTCTACTACTACTCCAACTCGGATTGCAACTCCTACTCCAACTCCTACTATTGCTACTGCTTCAACAACTGCAACTGCTACAACCACTACTACACCTACTACTATTGCTACTACTTGTACTATTGCCACCACTACTACTGCTACTTCTACTACTATTGCTATTGTTGCTACTATTACCACTACTACTCTTATTGCTCCTACTGCTACTACAACAACAACAACAACAACAACAACAACAATAACAACAGCAACAACAACAACTACTACTACTAGTATTGCAGTCGTTGCTACTACTACTACTTCTATTACTAGTATAATTGCTACTACTCCTACTCAAACTCCTTCTGCTACAACTACTCCTACAATAACTACTGCTACCATTGCTCCAATTACTATTGCTCCAACTCATACTCTTACTACTACTACTCATACTACTACAACTAATACTACTGCTACTCCTACTCCGGCTCCTGCCACAACAACAACTACTCCTGCTCCTTCTACTACTACTATGATGCCTACTCCTACTCCTACTCCTACTTATACTACTGCAAGTATTACTACTACTATTACTACTCATACTACCATTACTATTACTAGTAGTAGTAGTAGTAGTAGTAGTAGTAGTTGCAGCATTAGTAAAAATAGTAGTAGTAGTAGTAGTTATTGTAGTAGTAATAGTAGTATTAGTAGCAGTGGTAGTACAAGTAGTAGAGTACTAGTCGGAGTAGTAGTAGTAGCTGAATTTGTATTAATTGTGGTAATAGTAGTAATAGTCATAGTTGTAGGAGTAGTAGTAGTTGTTGTAGAAGCAGTTGTAGTAGTCATAGGAGTAGTAGTAGTATTTGTAGTGGTATTAGTAGTAGTAGGGGTAGGAGTAATTGTTGTAGGAGTTGTAGGAGTGGTGGCATTAGTAAGTAGTATTAGTTATTTTAGTAGTCATAGCAGTACTTGTTGTGGAAGTAGTAGCAGTAGTAGTAGTATTTGTTATTGTAATAGTTGTAGAAGTAGTTGTAGTTGTCATAGTAGTAGTTGTGGTTGTAGTTGTAGTAGTAGTAGAAGTAGAAGCAGTAGTTGTATTATTATTATTATTATTATTATTAATAGTAGTAGCAGTAGTTGTTGTAATTGGATTAGTAGTTGTGGTAGTAGTAGTAGTCATTTTATCAGTTGTAGTAGTAGTGTTAGTAGTAGTTATTGTTGTAGTAGCACTAGTAGCAATAGTAGTAGTAGCTGTAGAAGTAGTAGTAGTAGTTGTTGTTATTGTTGTTGTTGTAGTACTAGTAATAGTAATAGCAGTAGAGGTGCTAGTAGTTTTAGTATGAGTAGTAGTAGGAGTAGTAATTGGAGTAGGAGTAGGAGGAGTAGTAGTAATAGTTATAGAAATAGTAGTTGTTGTAATAGTCAAAATACTAGCAGTATTAGTTGTAGTACAGTAATAGAAGTAATTATAGGAGTGTAATAGGACTAGTAGAAGCAGCAGTAATAGCAATAGTAATTTTAGTAGCAGTAATAGTAGTAGTACTCATAGTTGGAGCAGTCATAGTAGTAGTAGGAGTAGTAGTAGGAGCAACAACAAAAGTAGTAGTTGTTGCAGTTGTTAAAGTAGTAGTAGTAGTAGTAATAGTAGTGGTAGTAGCAGTAGTAGCGGTAGTAGTACTTGTAGAAGTGGTCGAAGAAGTTGTAGTAAAAGTAGTAGTAGTAATAGTATTATTTGGAGTAGTAGTAGTAGATGCAGGAGTAGTAGCAATAGTCATAGTAGTAGTAGTAGTTTTAGTATTAGTAGTAGTAATTGTAGTGGTTGTAGTAGCAAAAGTAGTAGGGTAGTAGCAGTAGCAGTCATAGTTGTAGTGGAGGTAGTAGACGTTGTAGTAGTAGTAGTCATAGTGGAAGTAGTAATAGCAATGGAAGTTGAAATAGTAACCATACCAGTAATAGTAGTAGTTATAGTCATTGTAGTAGCTGTAGTAATAGTTATAGTAGTCATAGTAGTAGTAGAAGTATGAGTAGTAGTAGTAGTTGTAGGATTAGAAGTAGTTATAGCAGTATTAGTAGAAGTTGTTGTTGTAGTAGTAGTAGTAATAGTAGTGGCAGTAGGTGTAGTGGTTGTAGTAGTAGGAGAAGCAGTAGCAGTAGTAGTTGTTGTAGTAGTAGGAGAAGCAGTAGAAGTAGTAGTTCTCGTAATAGTAGTAGTCGTATTAGAAGTAGTAGTCATAGCAGTAGTAGTAGCAGTTGTTGTTGTTGTTGTTGTTGTACCAGCAATAGTAGTAGGTGTAGGTGTAGTAGTAGTAATAATAGTAGTAGTAGTAGTAGTAGTAGTTGCAGAAGTAGTACTAGTAGCTACCGTAGTGGTTGTAGTACTCATTGTAGTAGTAGTAGTAGTAGATGTTGTAGTAGTTGTAGTAGCAATAGTAGTTGTAGTAGTAGTAGTAGTAGCAATAGTAGTAGTACTACTAGTAGTAGTATTAGTAGTATTAGCAGCAATGGTATTAGAAGTTGTAGTAGATGTTCTAGTTGTAGTAGTAGTAGTAGCAATAGTAGTAGTAGTAGAAGAAGTAGAAGTAGTTGCGGTAGTAGTAGTAGTAGTTGTTGTTGTTGTTGTTGTTGTAGTAGTAGTAGTAGTAGTAGTAACTGTAGCATTAGTGGTACTAGTAGGAGAAGTATTAGTGTAGTTGTAAGGGTAACAGTACTAGCAGTATTAGTAGTTGTACTAGGAGAATTTGTATTAATTATAGTAGTAGTAGTAATAGTTATAGTAATAGGAGGAGGAGTAGTACTAGTTATTTTAGTAGCAGTCATGGGAGTAATAGTGGTATTAGTCAAAGTAATGGTAGTAGTACGAGTAGCAGTAGTTGCAATAGGAGTGGTTGTCGTGGTAGTAGCAGTAGTAGTAGTATTAGTAGTAGTAATAGTAGTAGTTGTAGGAGTAGTACTAAGTCAAGTAGTAGTAGTTGAGTAGTAATGTAGTAGTAGTAGTAGTAGTAGTAGAAGTACAAGTCATAGTAGTAGTACTAGAAGGAGTAGTGGTAGTGACAGTAGTAGTAGTAGTAGAAGTAGTAGCAGCAGCAGCAGTAGTAGTAGCTGTAGAAGCAGCAGCAGCAGCAGCAGTAGAAGTAATAGTAGTATTACTAGTAGTAGCAGTAGTAGTTGTTGTTTAAGATGTAGTAATAGTACTACTAGTCATATTGGCAATAGCAGTAGTTGTTGTTGTAGGAGTAGTTGTAGTAGTACTAATAGCGGGAGTTGTAATAGTAGTAGTAAGAAGTAGTAATAATAGTAGGAGTAGTAGTAGAAGAAGTAGCAATAATTGTAGTTATAGTAATAGTAATAGCAGCAGCAGTAGTAATAGTAGTATTAGTAGTAGCAGTAGTTGCAGAACTAATATTTATCGTAGTGGTAGTAGGAGTAGAAGTAGGAGTAGCTGTAGAAGTAGTGGTAGTAGCAGTAGTAATAAAAATAACTATAATAGTAGTACTGACAATAGCAGTAGCAGAAGCAATAGTCGTAGTAATTGTGGTAGTAGTAGGAGAAATAGAAGTAGAAGTAGCAGAAGTAGTAGCAGTAATAGTCGTAGTAGCAGTAGTTGTAGTAGGAGTTGTAGTTCTAGATGTAGTAGAAGTCGTAGTAGTTGTAGTAGCAGTAGTATTAGTAATAATAGTAGTTATAGGAGTAAAAGTAATTGTAGTAGTAATATTAGTACTTGTAGCTATAGTTGTAATAGTTGTAGTAGTAGTTGTAGAAGTAGTAGTAGTAGTAGTAGCAGTAGTAGTAATAGTGGTGTTGGTGGTGGAAGTAGTACTAGTAGTAGTAGTACCAGTTGTAGTATTAGTATTACCAGTAATAGTTCTTACTGTTGTAGTAGTAGTAGTAATAGTCGTTGTACTAATAGCAGCAGAAGTAGCGGAAGTAGCAGCAGTAGTAGTAGAAGTAGCTATTGTACTAATAGCAGCAGTTGTAGCAGAAGTACTAGTAGTTGCAGTAGAAAAAGTTATTATTGTCGTCACTGTAGTAGTAGTAGTAATACTTATAGTAGTAGTGGTGGTGGTTGTCCTAGAAGTAGCAACGGTAGTAGTCGCAAGAGCAGCAACAGTAGTAGTAGTTGTAGGAGTAGCAGTAGCGGTAGCAGCAGTAGTAGTAGCACTAGTCATAGCAAATATAGTTGTAGTAGCACTAGTAGCAGCGGCAACAACAGCAGAAGTAGTTGTGTTGTAGAAGCAATAGTATTCACTGTAGTAGTAGTTGTTGTTGTTCTAGCTGTAGTTGTAGTAGTTATAGAACTAGTAGCAGTAGCAGGAGTTATAGTAGTAATAGTAGTAGAAATAGTAGGAGTATTTGTAGTGGTAGTAGTAGGAGTAGTAGTAGGATTAGCAGTAGAAATAGTAGTAGTAGCAGTAGTAGTTGCAGCTATAGTAGTAGTATTAGAATTAGGAGGAGTAGTAGTAGTAATAGGAGTAGTAGTACTAGTAGCTGTAGAAGTAGTAGTAGTAGTAGAAGTGATGGTAGTAGAAGTAGTAGTAGCAGCATTGGTAGTGGTAGTGGTAGTAGTAACAGTAGTAGTAGTAGTGGTAGTAGTTATTGTTGGTGCATTAGGAGTAATAGTGGTACTAGCGGTAGTGGTAGCTATAATAGTAGTTATAGTAGTTGTAACAGTTGCAGTGATAGCAGTAGTAGTAGTAGTAGTAGTAGTAATAGTAGCAGTTATGGCAGTAGAAGCTGCAGTAGCAGTACTACTAGTGGTACTAGTAGAAGTAGTTATTATTGTTTTAGTAGTAGTTATAGTAATAGTAGTAATAGCAGCAGCAGTAGTAGTAATAGTAGGAGTTGCCATTGGAACAGTATGAGTACTAGTAGGAGGAGGAGTAGTAGTAGGAATAGAAGCAATAATTGTAGTAGTAGTAGCAATAATAGAAGTAGTAGTAGTAGTAGCAGTATTAGTAGTTGGAGAAGGAGTGGTAGTAGTAGTAGTAGGAGTAGCTGTTGTAGCAGTAGCAATTATAGTAAGAGTCGTAGTGGTTGTTGTAGTATTAGTAATAGTAGCTGTCAGAGTGGTAGTTGTAATGCTAGTAGTAGTAGTAGTTGTTGTTGTTGTTGTAGTAGTAGTAGTAGTAGCGGCAGTAGTAATAATAATAGAAGTAGTAGTAATCATTGTAGTATCACTATTAGCAATATTACTATTTGTAGTAGGTGTATTAGGCATAGTGGTAGTAGTAATTGTATAAGTAGTAGTAATAGTAGTAGAAGTAGTAGTCATAGTAGTAGTAGTAGTAGTAGTAGTAGTAGTAGTAATAATAGCAGTAGTAGCAGCAGTAGTAGTAGTAGCAGGAGTAGTATTAGGAGTAGTAGAAGTAGTAGTACGAGTAGAAGTAGTAGTAACAAGAGTAGTTATAGTTGTAGCTATAGTAGAAGTAGTAGTAGGAGTAGTAGCGGGAGTAGTAGTAGCAGCAGTGGTAGTAGTAGTTGTAGCAGTCGCAGCATTAGTAGCAATCATATCAGTAGTCGTTGTTGTAGTAGCAGTAGAATTACTAGTAGTATTAGTAATATTAATAGTGGTCGTAACAGTAGCAGCATTTTTAGTAATAGTAGTAGTAGTTGCAGATGTAGTACTAATAGTTGCAGTAGTAGCTGTTGTAGTAGAAGTTGTCATAGTAGTAGTAGCTGCTATAGTAGTAGTAGTAGTAGTAGTAGTAATAGTAGTAGTAGTAGTAATAGTAGTAGCAGTAGTAATTGTATTGGTTGCAGTAGTAGTAGTAGGTGTAGGTGTTGTACTAGTAGTAACAGTAGTAGTAGTAGTAGTTGCAAAAGTAGTACTAGTAGTTGCCATAGTGGTAGTAGTAATAGTAGTAGTTGTTGTAATAGTCATAGTAGTAGTAGTAGTAGTAGTAGTAGTAGTAGTAGTAGTAGTAGTAACAGTAATAGTAGTAGTCGTAGTAGTAATAGTAGTAGTAGTAGTAGAAGTAGCAATAGTTGAAGTAGCAGTAGAAGTTCTATTTGTAGTAGCAGCATCAGTAGTAGTAGCTGTAGAATTTGTTATAGTAGTAGTAGTAGTAGTCATAGTTCTAGTAGTAGTAGTAGTAACAGTTGTGTTAGTAGTACTAGTAGTAGAAGTATTAGTGTAGTAGTAGGCATAGTAGTACTAGTAGTATTAGTAGTTGTAGTAGGAGAATTTGTATTAATTGTAATAGTAGTAGTAATAGTCATTATAGTAGATGTAGTAGGAGTAGTAGTAGTTCAAGTAGTAGTAGTTGTAGCAGAAGTGTTATAGTAGTAGCAGTAGTAGTTGGAGTAGTACCCATAGTAGTAATGGTAGTCATAGTAGAAGTAGCGGCACCTGAAGCAGCAACATGAGTAGTAGTAGTAGTACGAGCAGCAGTAGCAGTAGAAGTAATAGTAGTAGTAGTATTAGTAGTAGTTGAAGAAATAGTTGTAGTAGTAGTAGTTGTATTAGCAGTAGTAGTAATAGTAGTACTTACAGCAATAGTTGTAATAGTTGTTGTAGTAGTAGTAGTAGTTGTTGTAGTAATCGACGCAGGAGTAGTAGCAAAATTAGTAGTAGCAATAGTTGTAGTTGTAATAGTTGTAATAGTTAGTACTAGTAGTAAAAGTAGTGGTATTATTAGTAGTATTAGCTACAGTAGTAATAGTAACCATGGTAGTAGTATGAGTAGTAGTAGAAGTAGTAGCAGTAGCGGTAGTAGCAATAGTAATTGAAATAGTAGTAATGGTAGCAGCAGCGACAGTAGTAGTAGTAATTGTAATTGTAGCAGGAGGAGAAGGAGGAATAGCAACAGAAGTGGCAAAAGTAGTAGCAGTAATTATAGTAGTAGGAGTAGTTGTTGTGCTCAGAGTAGTACCAGTATAGTAGTTGTAGTAGCAGCAGCAGTAGCAATAATAGTTGTATTAGAAATAATAGTAGTTGTAGGAGTAGAAGTAAGAGTTGTATTAATAGTTGTACTTGCAATAGTAGTTGTAATAGTTGTAGTAGTAGTAGTAGTCGCAGTACTAGTAGTAGCAGTAGTAATAGTACTAGTCGTAGTAGTAGTTGTTGTTGTTGTAGTAATAGTAGTAGTAATAGCAGTTGTTGTTGTTGTTATTGCAGTTTTATTATTAGTAGTAGTAGTAGTAATAGCAGTAGTAGTAGTAGTAGTAATATTGGTAGTAGTAGTAGTACAGCTAGTAGTTGTAGTAGTCGTAGTACTAGTATTAGTTTTAGTAGTAGTAGTAGTAGTATTAGCTGTTGTTGTAGTAGCAGGAGCTATAGCCGTAGTACTAGTAGTAGTAGTAATACTCGTAGTAGTAGTAGTGGTGGTCATTGTAATGGTTGGAAGAGCAGCAGCAATAGTAGTTGCAAGAGCAGCAGCAGCAAGTAGTAGTTGCAAGAGCTGCAGCAGTAGTAGCAGTTCTAAGAGCAGCAGTAGTAGAAGTAGCAGTCGCAGCAAATGAAGTTCCAGTAGCACTAGTAGTTGTGGCAACAGCAGTAGAAGTAGTTTTGTTGTAGTAGTTGTATTATTAACCGTTGCAGTCATAATAGTAGTAATAGTAATAGTAGCAGTTGCAGTAGTTGTTGTAGAGATAGTTGTAGTAGTAGTAGAAGCAGTAGCAGTAGCATGAGTTATAGTAGTAATAGTAGTAGTTGTTGTAGTAGTAGTACAAGTAGAAGTTATAGTTGTAGTAGCTGTAGTAATAGGAGTAATAGGAGGAGGAGTAGTAGTAGTACTAATTGTAGTAGTAGTAGTAGTAGTAGTAGGAGGAGTAGTAGTGGTAGTAGTAGTGGTAGGAGTAGTAGTAGGATTAGCAACAGAAGAAGTAGTAGTAGCAGTAGCAGTAGCAGCAACAGCTAGAGAAGTAGTAGTAGAAGTAGGAGTAGTAGTAGTAGTAATTAGTGTAGTAGTACGAGTAGCCGTAGAAGTAGTAGCTATAATAATAGTAATGGTAGTTGAAGTTATTGTAGTAGTAGTAGTATAGTAATAGTAGTAGTAGTAGAAGTAGGAATAGCAGCAGCAGTAGTAGTAATAGTAGTTGTAGTAGTAGTAGTAGCAATAGTAGTAGTTGTAGTAGGTGTATTAGATGTAATAGTGGTAGTAGCAGCAGTAGTAGCAGTAATAGTAGTTGTAGTAATAGTAGTAGTAGCAGCAATAGTAGTAGTTGTAGAACTAGTAGTAGTAGTGGTGGTAGCAGTCGTGGCAGTAGCAGTTGCAGTACTAGGGGTACTAGTAGTTGTTGTTATTGTAGTAGTGGTTGTAGTAATAGTAGTAATAGTAGTAGTAGTAGTAGTAGTTGGACTAGTAGCAGTTGGACGAGTAGTAATAGGAGTAGCAATAGGAACAGTATGAGTAGTCGTAGGAGTACCAGTAGAAGTAGTAGCAGTAGTAGCAATAATAACAGTAGTTGTAGTAGTAATAGAAATAGTAGTTGTTGTAGTACTAGTAGTAGTACTAGTAATAGTAGGAGTGGTAGTAGTAGTAGTAGTAGTAGCGATACTAGCAGTTGCAAAAGTAGCAAGAGCAGTAGTGGGAGTTATAGTGTTAGTAATAGTAGTAGTAGGAGCGGCAATTGTAATACTAGTAGTAGTAGTAGAAGTAGTAGTAGTTCTAGTAGTAGTAGTAGGAGTCGTAGTAGTAATAATAATGGTAGTAGTACTATTAGTAATAGTTGTATTCATAGTAGGTGTATTAGTAGTAGTAGTAGTAATAGTAATAGCAGTAGTTGTTGTAGTAGTAGTACCAAAATTAGTAGTAGTAGTATTAGTAGTAGTAGTAGTTGAATTAGTTGTAGTAGCAATAGTAGTAGTCGTAGTTGTAGTAGTAGTAGTAGTTGCAACTGTCACATCAT
>RXID01015536.1:0-48907 GCA_005019695.1 Trichopus zeylanicus subsp. travancoricus | reverse complement strand
TGTTGCAGCCGTAGCAGCAACAACAGTAGTAGTAGCAGTAGCAATAGCAACAGCAACAGCTGTAGTAGTAGTAGTAGTAGTAGTTGTAGTAGTAGTAGTAGAAGTTGCAGTAGTAGTAGTAGTACTAGTAGTAGTTGTTGCAGTACTAACAGTGGTAGTAGTAATAGTAGTAGTAGTATCAGCAATAGTAGTAGCAGTAGTAGTAGAACTAGTAGTAGTTGTAGTTTTAAGCAGTAGTAGTAGAAGAAGCATTAGTAGTAGCAGTAATAGTAGTAGTAGTCGTACAAGCAGCTGCCATAGTAACAATAGTAGTATTAGTGGTAGCAAAAGCAGCAGTAGCCACAACAATAATAGAAGTAGCAGTAGCAGTAGAAGCAACCATAGTGGTAGTAGTAGCAGTAGTTGTTGCAGTAGTTGCAGTACTAGTAGCCGTAGAAGCAATAGTAGCAGCACTAGTAGTAGTAGTAGTATTAGAAGTAGCAGTAGTTGCAGTAATAGCAGTAGCAGTAGTAATTGTATTAGCAGTAGCAGTAGTGGCAGTAGTAGTAGTAGTATAAGTAGTAGTCATGGCAATAGTAGTAGTTGTAGTAGTAGTAGAAGTAGAAGCAATAGTAGTATAGTAGTAGTAGTAGAACCAATAGCAATAGTAGTACAAGCACTTGTAGAAGCAACAACAGTAGTAGTAGCCACAGAAGTGATAATAGCAATAGTACCAGTAGTAGTAGTAGTGGTGGTAGTAGTAGTAGTGGTAGTAGTAGCAGCAGTGGTAGTAGAAGTAGTAACACTTGTAGGAGTAGTAGGAATAGGAGTAGTAGTAGGAGTAGTAGTAGTACTACTACTACTACTACTAGTAGTAGTTGTAATAATGGTAGCAGTTTTTGTTGTTGTAGTAACAGTAGCAGTTGTAGTAGTAGTAAAAGAAGTAACAGTAGTGGTTATAGTTATAGTAGTCATAGTAGTAGTAGTAATAGTACTTGTATTAGTAGTAGTCATAGTAGTAGTAGGAGGAGGAGTAAAAGTAGTAGTACTAGTTGTTGTTGTAGTAGTAGTTGAAGTAGTAGTAGTTGTAGCAGTAGTAGTAGTTGTAGTAGTTGTTGTTGTAGTAATAATTGGATTAGCAGCAAAAGTAGTTTTAGTAGTAGTCGCAGTAGTAGGAAGAGTAGCTGTAGTACTAGAAGTAGAAGTAGAAGTAGTATAATAGTAGTTGCAGTAGTATTAGTTGTTGCAGTAGTAGCAGTCGTAGCAGGAGTAGTCACTGTAGCAGTTGTGGAAGTAGTAGTACTAGTAGTCGCAGCAGTAGCAACGGTAGCAGTTATGGTGGCAGTAGTAGTAGTAGCAACAATAGTAGTAGAAGCAGCTATAGAAGTAGAAATTGTAGTAGTAGAAGTGATTGTTGTACTTACAGTCATAGTATAAGATGTAGCTGTAGTAGAAGTAGTAGTAGCAGTAGTAACATTAGTTGCAGCGATAGTAGTTGTTGTAGTAGGCTTAGTAGCTGAAGTAACAGTAGTGGTAGTGGTAGTGGTGACAGTGGCAGAAGCAGTAGTAATGGCAGTAGCAGTAGTAGTAGCACCAGCAGTAGTAGTTGGAGAATTATTGTGGTAGCAGCAGTAGTTGCTGCAATAGTAGTAGCAGTAGTAGTAGTAGTAGCAGTAGTATTATTAGTAGTAGGAGGAGGAGGAGGAGGAGAAGATGGGTAGTAGTAGTGGCAATAGTAGTAGTAGCTGTGGTAACAGTTGTAGCAATAGTTGTAATAGAAGTGGTAGCAGTAGTAGTAGTACCTGTAGTACTAGTAGTAGCAACAGCAGTAGTAGTAGGAGTAGTGGAAGAAGTAGTAGTAGCAGTACTAGTTGTTGTAGTAGTAGTAGTAGCAATAGTACTAGCAGTAGCTGCAGTAATAGCAATAGTAGTAGTTATAGTAGTAGCAACGGCAGTAGCAGCAGCAATATTAGTACTAATAGTTGTAGTAGTAGCAGTAGTTGTAGTTGTAGCTGTAGTTCTATTTGAAATAGTTGAAATCTTAGGCGAAGTAGTAGCGTGGTAGTACTAGCAGTACTAGGAGAAGTTGTACGAGTAGTAGTAGTAGTAATTGGAGTAGTAGTAGTAGTAGTAGTTCTACTAGTAGCAGCAGTTGTAGTAGTAGTAGAAGTAGTAGTAGAAGGAGGAGGAGGAGATTGGTAGTAGTAGTAGCAATAGTATTAGTAGCAGTGGTAAAAGTTATAGTAATGGTATTAGTAGTAGTGGTAGCAGTAGTAGTAATACTTGTTGCAGTAGTAGTCGTAAAAGTAGTAGTAGTACTAGCAGTAGTAGTAGTAGAGGAAAAAGTTGCTATAAAACCAATAGTAGTAACATAAGCTGTAGTAGTATTAGTAGTAGTATTAGTAGCAGTAGTTGAAGTAGTAGCAGTAGAAGTAGTAGTAGCAGTAGTAGCCGCAGTAGTAGCAGTAGAAGTGGTAGCAACAGTAGCAGTAGTTGTAGTTATAGCAGTAATAGTTGAAGTAGTGGTAGTAGTAGACGTAGTAGTAATAGGTGTAGTAGTAGCAGTAGTAGGAGTCATTGTTGCAGTAATAGTAGTAGTAGTAGTAGTAGGTGTAGTAGTGGGAGAAGAAGTAGTGGTACAAGTAGTAGTGGTGGTGATAACAGTAGTATTAGTAGTAGTTGTAGTTGCAATAGTAGTTGTTGTAACCGTAGGGGTAGTATTAGTAGTATTAGTTGTAGGAGTAGTACTAGTAGGGGCTGTAATAGTGGTAGTAGTGGTAATAGTAGCAGTAGTAGGACTAGTAGTAGCAGTAAGAGTTGGAGTAGAAATAGTAGCAGTAGTAGTAGTGGAAGTAGTAGTAGTAGTTGTTGTAGTTTTAGTAGAAGTAGTAGTAGTTGTTTTAGTAGTATTAGTAGTGGTAAGAACAGTAGTAGTCATAGTTGTAGTAGTTCTTGTAGTCGTAGTAGTAGTAGTAGTTATTGTTGCAGTAATAATAATAGAAGCAGCAGCAGTAGTAGCAGCATCAACAACAGTAGTAGTAGTAGCAGTAGTAGTAGTAGTAGTACTAGTAGTTGTAGTACTCATAGTAGTAGTAGTAATGGCAGGAACAGTAGTAGTGGTTGTAGTAGCCAATATAGTAATTGTAATAGTAGCAGCAAAAGTAGTAGTAGTAGTAGCAGGAGTGTTAGGCGTTGTGGTAGTAGTAGGAATAGTACTAATGGTAGTAATAGTAGCAGTAACAATAATGGTAGTATTAGTAATAGGAGTAGTAGTAACAGTAGTAGCAGTAGCAGTCGTAAAAGTAGTAGTAGTTGTGCTAGTATTGGTTGTAGTAGTAGTAGTAGCAATAGAGTAGAAGTTGTATTCGTAGTAGTAGTAGTAGTAGTTGTTGTTGTACCAGTAGTTGTAGTAGTAGAAGTAGTAGTAGTACTATAACTAATAGTAGTAGTTGTTGCTCTAAGACTAGTAGTAGTAGGACTAGTAGTAGGAATATTAGTAGAAGTAGTAGTAGGAGTAGCAGTAGAAGTAGTAGCAACAGCAGCTGCAGTAGCAGAAATAGAAGTTGTAGTGGCAGCAGTAGCAACAGCAGGAGTAGGAGTAGTTGTAGTAGGAGTAGGAGTAGAAGTAGTAGTAGCAAGAGTAGGTATAGGTCTAGAAGTAGTAATTATAGAAGCAGCAGTAGTAGAAGTGGTTGTAGTAGTAGTAGTAGGAGTAGGAGAAGTGGTAGTAGTAGTAATAGGAGTTGGAGTAGTAGTAGTAGTAATTCAGCTGCTTGTACTACTACTTCAAATACTTCTCCTACCACTATGACTACTGCCACTACTACTACTGATAGAACCACTGCTATGACTTCTACTACTACTACTCGTACTACTGAAGCTGCTACTTCCGCTAATACTACTATTGCTACTATTATAGCTACTACTGCTACTACTTCCACTACTACTGCTGCTGCTGCTACTACGATAGCTGCTACTGCTACTACGTCTACGGCTATAGTTACTCTTAATGCTACTATTACTGCTATTATTGCTACTACTTCAACTGCTACTACTATTACTTCTAAAACTGCTACTACAGCTGCTACTGCTACTGCTACTACTACCATTATTACTACAACAACTACGGCTGCTTATATTGCTTCTGCTACTATTACTACTGTCGGTACTAATTCAACTATTACTACATTTGCTAATACTAGAACTACTACTAAAAATACTACTACTACTCCTCCTACAACAACGACAACTACTACTACATCTCCTCCTACTATTATTGTTATTACTACTACTACTGCTACAACTACTACTTCTACTACTGCTAGAATTGCTACTACTACAACTACTACAACTACTGCTACTACTGCTAACTACTGTTATCGCCACTGCTACTATTTCTGATACTGCTACAACTATTATAGCTACTGCTACTACTACTTCTCCTATTACTACCACTACCAATGTTGCTATTACTACCAGCTACTACTGCTACTACACCTGCTATTACTACTACTACAAATACTGCTGCTATTACTTCTGTCACTGTTACTATGACTACTACTACCACTACAGCTATTATTACTGCTATTACTATGGCAAGGGCTACGACTACTACTTCTCCTACTCCTAAAGCTATTATGGCTACTACTACTACCACTCGTACAACTCCTACTGCTACTACCACTACTATGACAACTACTACTGCTGCTGCTACGGCTGCTACTACTGCTACTACTACTTCTGCTATTGCTAGAACAACTACTACTACTCCTCTAACTACTACTACTATTACTAACACCCCCACTATTGCAACTATTACTCCTACTACAACTGCTATTATAAATACTACTACTACAACTATGACTATTACTACTATGACTACTACTACTACTACAACAACTACTACAACAACTTCTATTGTTGTTGCTGCTGTTGCTGCTACAACTGCTACTACTATTACTACTACTACGACTACTACTGCTTCAATCACTACTACTACTACTATTACTAATACTACTGATACTACTATTACTACTTCTACTGTTACTGCTGCTACTACTATTACTACAACTTTTGCAAATACTACTATTAATGCTACTACTACAACAACAACTACTACTCCTATTGATATTACTACTACTTCTACTGCTACTACTACTATTGCTACTACACCTGCTACTGCTACTACGACTACAACTACTACTATTACGACTACAACAACTACTACTACTACGACTACTACTACTACTACTACTACTACAACAACAACAACTACTACTACTACTCCTACTGATATTGTTACTACTTCTACTGCTGCTACTGCTTCTGCTACTACACCTACTACTACTGCGACTACTGCTGCTGCTGTTGTTACTACTACTACTACTACTATAGCCACTATCCCTACTACTACTACTACTAGCACAAATACTACTACTACTAGTAGTACTACTTCTACTACACCACCACTACTACTACTACTTCTATTACTACTACACCCGCTACTACTGCTGCTACTACTATGACTACTACTACAACTAATGCGACCATTACTACTACTCCTACCACTGCTACTACTACTACAGCTGCTACAAATATTACTACTACTAATACAACTAATGCAACTATTACTACTACTACTACTACTACTCCAACTACTCCCACTCCTACAACTACTCCTACTACTATTCCTACTACTACCCTTGCTACGGATAGTAGTACTACTCCTACTACTCCTACAACTACTCCAACTACTATTCCTGCTACTAACCCTGCTACGGATAGTACTACTACTCCTACTACTCCTACTACAATTACTACTACTAGTGCGAGTACTATGATGACTACTACAACAACTACTCCTACTACAAACCCTATTCCAACTCCTACTCCTACTACTACTACTACTACTGCAGATGTTACTACTACTACAACTACAATGACGACTTCCACTACAACTACAACTAATACTATAGCAGCTACTACAACAACCGCAACTACTGCTACTACTACCACTGCTATTACTATTATTACTACTACAAGTACTGCTACTACTACTACTACTACTACTACTACTACTACTACTACTACACCAACTACTACTACGAAAACTACTGCTATTGCGACTACTACTACTACTACTACCATGACTACAATAATAACTACTGCTACTGCTGCTTCTACTACTACTATTACTCTGACTACTACTACTGCAACAATAACAACAACTACTACTACTATGAGAACTGCTATTCCTAGTCCTACTCCCATTATTGTTACAACAACAACAACTACTACTACAATTATTACAACAACTAATTCTACTACACCAACTCCAACTCCTACTATAACACCTACTACTACTCCGACTCCAACTCCTACTACGTCTACTACTACTACTACTTCTACTAATACTAATACTACTACTGCCACTACTAATACTAATATTACTACTACTACTCCAACTGCTGCTAGTACAACAACAACTACTACTCCTACTAGTACCACTACTACTACTACCACAACTGCTATACAACTAACGGCTGTTACTACTACTACTGTAACTACTACTACTACTATACTACTACTGCTACTGCTACTACTATAGCTACAACTACAAGTACTACTATTACTACCACTACTACTATTGCTGCTACTACCAATACTCCAACTACTACTACTACCACTATTGCTACTATTACTACTCCTGCTACTGCTACTACTACCACTACTCCAACTACTACTACTTTTTGTACCACTCCCAACTCCAATGCCTACTACTACTGCTGCTGCAACTACTTCTACTACTATTACTAGTACTACTACTACAATGACTACTACTACTACAACTACTGCTGTTGATACTACTTCTCCTACTGTTACTACTGCTACTGCTACCACTGACCTTGCTTCTCCTGCTACTACTACTACTTCTCCTTTTGCAACAACAACAACTACTACTACTGCTTCTGCTCCAACTAATACGACTTCTTCTACTGCAACTACTACTACAGCTACTATGGCTCCTGCTATACCGACTACTACTGTTGCTACTATTATTACTACTACAACTACAACTGCTCCTACTGCTACTACTACTCCTTCTACTACTATTACTACTATTGCTACTACTACCTCAACTACTGCTACTATTATTGCTACTACTTCCACTACTGCTACAACTATTGTCACGACTATAGTTGCTACTACTTCAACTACTATTAGAACTGCTACAACTACTACTATTACTACTACTGCTACTGCTACTACAACAAAAACAACTACTACCACTGCTACAACTAGCGCTACTACAACTACGACTACTGCTACAACTGACACAACTGTTGCTGCAAATATTACACTACTACCACCACCACCACCACTACTACTACTACAACTACTACTACAACTTCTACCCTTACTACTACTACTAATGCTAGAACTACAACTACAACAATAACAACTACTACTACTAAAACTACTACTACTGCCACTTCTACTACTACTTCTATAACTACTGTTACTACTAATATTGCTACTACTGCAACTACTGCCCCAACTACTGCGATAGCTACTACCTATACTACTCCTACTACTACTACTCCTTCTCCTACTCCTACTCCTACTACTAGTACATCTATTGCTACTTCTACTACAACTACTACTACTACTACTAATGCTACTTCCACAACTATTACTACTACTTCTACAACTATTGTTACTACTAATATTGCTACTAATACAACTGCTACTCTGACTACTGCTACTATTGCCAATACTGCAATAGCTACTACTTCTACTACTAGTACTAGTCCTACTACTTCTCTTACAACTTCTACTATGACGACTACTGGTACTACTATGACAACAACAACAACTACTGTTGCTGCTGCTACTACGACTACTCCTATTAGTAGTACTACTACTGCTACTAATACTACTACTACAATTACTACTACTGCTGCTGCTTCTACTACTGCTACTACTACTTCTACTACTACTACTTCTACTACTACTACTACGACTACTATTGCAACTACTACGACTACTACTACTATGCTACTACTACTAGCAGTACTACGTACTACTACAACTATGGCTACTGCTGCTAATCCTACTACTACTCCTACTACTACTCCTACTACTACTACTAATATAGTACTACTACTACTCCTACTACTACTGCTACTATACTACTACTACTACTCCAACTACTACTACTACTCCAACTACTACTAATACAACTACTATTACTACTACTACTAGTACTGCTGCAACTACTACTACTTCTACAACTACTACAAGTACTACTACTAGTACCTACTATAGCTAGTAATGCTGCTACTATTACTACTGCTGCTACTACTCCTACTACTACAGTAGCAACTACTACTACAACTATGACTGCTACTACTACAATAACGACAACAACAACAACAACAACTAGTTTTCACACAATAACAATAAGTACTACTTAAACTGCTACTTCTAATGTTGCCACTTCTACTATTGCTACTACTGCAAGTACTGCTACTACTATACTACTATGACTGTTATCGCTACCACTACTACTTCTCATACTACTACTACTGTGGCTACTATTACTGCAACTACTACTGCTATACCGACTACTACGGTTACTATTACTACTACTACTCTTATTAATACTACAACAACTACTACTACATCTATTACCACTACTGCCACTACTATGACTACTACTGCTACTACTATGACTATTACCACGACTACAAAGCTACTACTAATACTACTACTACTACTACTACTTCTATTACTACTACTTCTACTACTAGTTCTACTACTCCCACTACTACTACTTCTACTATGCTTAACACTACTACTACTACTATTACTACTATAAATTCTACTACTACTACTGTTGCTACTACTTCTACTAGTACTATGGCTAGTACTCGTACTACTACGACTGCTACACTACCATTCATTCAGCCGTTGCTACTACTACTACCACAACTGCTACTACTACTACTGCTGCTGCTGCTGCTGCTGATACAACTGCTACTACACCTACTGCTACTAATACTACTACTACTACTGCTGCTACAACTGCTACTAATACTACTACTGCTACTGCTACTAATACTACTACTACGTTGCTATAACTGCTACTACTGCTATAACTGCTACAAAACTTCTACTCTTAATACAATAACTACTACTTCTACTACTATTACAAAAATAACTACTGCTATGACTACTACGACTACTACTACTGCTACTGCTGCTACTGCAACTACTATTACTACTACTACTGCCACTACTTCTACTACTGCTACCGCTACTACTGCTACGGCCACGCTACTGCTACTGCTACTATTACTGCTACTAATTCTACTACTACTGTTACTACTAATGCTACCACTACTAATACAACTATTACTATTACTACTACTACTACTACTATTATTTTTGCTACTGCCCCTACGACTACTAGTTCTCCTACTACTACAACTTTTGCTACTACTACTACTGCTTCTGTTCTAACTACTATAGCTAGAACCACAACAACTTCTGCTACTACTATTACTACTATTTCTCCTGCCACTACTACTATTGTTACTACTACAACTATTACTACCACTAATACTACTACTACTACTAATACCACAACAACAACTACTACTCTTAATACTGCTGCTACAGTTGCTGCTACTATTACTAATACTACTACTGCTGCTGCTGCTGTTGCTTCTGCTCCTACTACTACTAATGCTGCTGCTACTCCCACTACTGCTACTACTTCTACTACTACTGCTACCACTATTGCTACTTCTGCTACTACTATTACTATTACTGCGAGTACTACTCTAATTGCTACTATTGCTACTGCTACTGCTGCTAATGCTACTAGCACGGCTACTACTACTTCTACCGCTAAAAGTATTACTACTACTACTACTTCTTATATTATCAAATCGACCAATACTACTCCTCCTACTACTGCTACTGATATTACTAGTACTACTGCTGCTACAACGACTACTGCAACCAATACTACAACAACTTCTGCTACTTGTACTGCTTCAATTACTGCTACTACTACTGCTGTTGCTGTTGCTGCAGCTACTGCTACTTCTACTACTGCTACCACAGCTACTACAACTTCTCGCACTACTACTACTATTGCTGCTATGACAACTACTACTGCGACTACTACTGTGACTATGATGACTGCTAGAACTATTATGCTACTGCTACAACCACTACTCCAACTACTACTGCTACTACTATTACCACTACCACTCTTGCTACTACTACTACTGCTGCTGCTGCTACAACTACTGTCGTTGCAACTGCTGCAACTGCAATTGCTACCACTGGTACTATTGCTTCTATTGTTACTGCTTCTACTACTACTAATACTAATACTTTTGCTATAATAGTCATTGCTGCTATTGCTACTATTGTGACAACTATTATAATTGCTACTACAACTACACTACTACCACTATAACTTGTTTTGTTACTAATACAACAACCGCTACTACAAGCTCTGCTACTAAGACTACTACCACTGCTACTACTCCTTCAATTACCACTACCATAACTATTGCTACTGCTGCTACTTCTGCCACTGCTACTATTGCTACTATGACAGCTACTTCTGCTAGAACTACCACTACTACGACTATAACTTCAACTACTACTACAACTACTGCTATTGCTGCTATTCCTACTATTGCTACTAATGCTACGATAGCTTCTGCTTCAACTACTACTAATACTACTCCTAATACTAATACTACTACGACTGCTACTACAACTACTACTCTTCCTATTACTACTACAACAACTACTACTACTACTAGTACAAGTATTAGTACAACTACAACAAATATGACTATGGCTACAACTAATGCTACTGCTACTACTTCTACTACTGCAATTGCTGCTTCTACTACTACCACTAATTCTACTACTTCTGCTGCTACTACTGCAACTACTGCTGCAAAGACTACTTGTACAACTGCTACTACTACTACTACTACTTTCGCTACTACCACTACTTCTCATACTACCACTACTACTGCTACTACTACATCTACTCCCACTACTACTAATACTACTCCTACTAAGCATGCTACTACTACTACAAATACTGCTGCTGCTGCTGCTCCTACTACTACTACTACTACTACTACTACTACGACTAATACTACTTCTCCTCCTACTGCTACTGCTACTACTACCACACCTACTACTACTACTACTCCTACTACTCCATTTATTACTTTTGCTACTACAACTCCTGCTACAAATAGTAATATTACTACTGCTACTACTACTGCTACTACTACTATTATTGCTGCTGTTGTTACTGCTACTGCTGCTACTACTGCTATTACTACCACTACTCCTACTAAAATGACTACTATTGCTATTGCTACTACTACCGCTACTACTGCTACTACTACTACTACTTCTACTGCAGCACTACTGCTGCTGCAACTATTGTTACTATTTCTTTTGCTAAAACAACTGCTATAACTACTATTACTACAACTTATATTGTGATTACTACTGCTTTTGCTACTGCTACTGCAGCTACTACTCCTCCTACTAGTACTACTACTACAACTATGACTACCACGGCTGGTCCTACTACTACTACTATTTCTTCTACCACCACTAATACTACAAGCACTACTACTACTCCTACTACTAAAGTTGCTGCTATGACTACTACAACTATAATTGCTACTACAACTACTACTAATCAAGCAACTACTCCTATGACTACAACTACTGCAACTATAATTGCTTCTGCTACTACTAAAACTACTATTACTACAATAACTACTACTAATAATGCAAAAACTACTACTACAACTACCACCTATATCGCTACTTCTTCTACTACTACAACTATTGCTACTACTACTACTCATACTACTAGTACAACTGCTACTGCTCCAGCTACTACTACTACTGGAACTGCTACACCTCCAGCTACTACTATTACTACAACTACAACAACTTCTACTATCATTACTACCACTACTACTTGCTACTATTACTACAAGTACTACTGCTACTACAACTACTATCACCACCACTACTAATAGTAGCAATAGTAGTTGCAACGGTGGTAATAGTAGCAGGGGTTGTAGTAGTAGCTGGAAGAAGAGAAGTAGTAGTAGTGGGAGTAGTAGTAGTAGATGAAGCAATAGTAGTCATCGTGGTAGTAGTAGTAGGAGGAGTAGTAGTAGCAGTAGTAGGAATAGTAGTAGTATTATTTGGTGTAGTAGTAGTGGTATTGTTAGTAGTAGTAATTGTAGTTGTAGGAGTGGTAGTGGTACTAGTAGAAGTAGTTGTAGTAGTAGTGTAGTAATAGACGCAACAGTAGTAGGAGTAGTGTAGTAGTGGTAGTAGTAGTAGCCATAGTAGTAGTTGTATCAAGATTAGCTGTAGTTGTAGTAGAAGTATTGGTAGCAGTAGTAGCGGTAGAAGTAATAGTAGTAGTGGTCAGACTAGTAGGAGTAGGAGTAGTAGTAGTAGTAGTAGTAGTAGTAGTAGTAGTAGTAGTAGTAGTAGTAGTAGTAGTAGTAGTAGTAGTAAAAGTAGTAGTAGTTGTAGTAGTAGTAGTAGTATGAGTAGCAGTTGTAGTAGTAGTAGGAGGAGGAGTAAGCAAAGGAGTAGAAGTAGTTGTTGGAGTAGCAATAGTAGTAGTAGTAGTAGTAGTAGGAGTAGTAGTGGCATTAGTAGGAGTGGGAGTAGGAGTAGTAGAAGTAGTACTAGTAGTAGTAGTTGTAGGAACTACAGCTGATGTAGTAGTAGTAGTAGTACTAGTCGAGGTAGTAGCAGTAGTAAGTACTAGTAATAGGAGAAGTAGTAGTATTAGTCATAACAATAATAATAGTAGTAGTAGTAGAAGCAATAGTAGTAGTTGCAGTCGTAGTAGGAGCAGTAGTATTGTAGCTATAGTAGTAGTTGTAGTAGTATCAGTAATGGAAGTAGTAGTAGGAGTAGGAGTACGAATGGTAATAAGAGTAGTTGTAGTAGCAGAAGTAGTAGTAGTAGTCGTAATAGTTGCAGTGGTAGTAATAGTAGTAGTAGTAGTACATGCAATAGTAGTAGCAGTTATAGTAGTAATTGTAGTAGTAGTAGTAATAATAGAAGTTGTAGGAGTAGTTGAAGTAGTAGCAGTAGCAGTAGTAGTACTAGTAATAGAAGTAGTATCAAGAGTATTAATAGTAGTTCAAGTAGTAGGACAAGTAGGCGTAGTAGCTATAGTGGTAGTAGTTGGAGTAGTCGGAGTAGTAGTAGAAGTAGTAGAAACATTAGTAGTAGTAGCAGTAGTAGTAGTAGTAGTAGTAGTAGAGGCCACAGCAGCAACAGTAGTAGTAGTTGTAGTAGTAGTAGCAGTAGTAGCATTAGTAGTAGTAGCAGAAGTGCTAGTAGTTGTAGCAGTAGTAGCAATAGTAGTAGTAGTTGTAGTCGGAGTAGGTGTTGGAGTAGGAGTAGTAGTAGTAGTTGTTGTTGTAGTAGTAGTAGAAGTAGAAGTAGCAGTAGTAGTAGCAGCAGCAGTAGTAGTAGTACTAGTAGAACTAGTAGTAGTAGTAGTTGTTGTTGTTGTTGTAGTCGGAGTAGGTGTATGAGTAGTAGTTGTTGTGGTAGTAGTAGTCATAGGAGCAGTAGTCTTAGTAGTTGTAGTAGCGGTAGTACTAGTAGTAACATTAGTAGTAGTAGTAGTAGCAAGACTAGTAGCATTAGTTGTAGTAGCAGTGGTAGTTGTACTAGTAGTTGTAGTAGTAGAAATTGAAGTCGAGTTGTAGTAGGAGTTGGAGTCCGAGTAGGAGTAGTAGTAGTGCTAGTAGTGGTAGTAGTAGTTGTAGCAATAGTGACAATGGTAGTTGTGAAAGTAGTAGGAGGAGTAGTAGTTGTTGTAGTTTAGTAGCAGTAGCAGCAGCAGTACTAGTAGCAGTAGTTGTTGTAGTAGGAGTAGTAGTAGTAGTTATAGTACTAACAGTAGTTGTTATAGTAGTAGCAATGCTAGTAGTAATACTACTAGTAGCAACAAAAGTAGTAGCAATAGTTATTGTTGTAGTAGTAGAAGTAGTAGTAGTACTAGCAGGAGTAGGAGTTCCTGTAAGAGTAGTTATAGTAGTAGTAGCAGTAGCAGCAGCAGTTGTAGTAGTAGTGGTAGTAATAGTAGCAGTGCCAGTAGCAATGGTAGTAGCAGGAGGACTAGTAGTAGTTGTAGTTGCAGTAGTAGTTGTTGTTGTTGTAATTGTATTAGTAGTAGTAGAAGAAGTAGTAGGGGTAGTAGCAGTAGTAATATAAGTAGGAAGAGTAGTAGTAGCAGTACGAGTAGTAGCAATAGCAGTAGTACAAGTAAAAGTAGTCATCGTAGTAGTAGTAATAGTAGTAGTAGAAGTAGTAGTTATAGCAGTTGTTGTAGTAGTAGTAGTAGCAATACGAGTAGTAGTGGTAGCAGTTGGAGTAGTACTTGTAGTGTTAGTACTAGTAGTATTAGTAGTAGTAGTTGTACTAGTCATAGGAGGAGAAGTAGTAGTAGTAGAAGTAGTTATAGCAATAATAGTAGCAGTAGTAATAATAGTAGTATTAATAGTAGTCATCATAGTCATAATGATAGTAGTAGTCATCATAGTCATAATGATTGTAGTAGTAGTAATTGTAGTAGTTGTTGTTTGATTATTAGGAGTAGCCGCAATAGCAATAGTAGTTGTTGTTATTGTATTAGTAGTAACAGTAGAAGTAGTAATAGTAGTAGTAGTAGTAATATAAGTCGGAGCAGTAGTTGTAGTAGCAATAGCAGCAGCAGTAGCAGTAGTAGTAGTAGGAGGAGTAGGAGTTCTAGTAGGAGTAGTTATAGTAGTAGTAGTAGTACTACTAGTAGTACTAGTAGTACTAGTAGCAGTGGTAGTAGGAGGACTACTTGTAGTAGTAGTTGTTATAGTTGCAGTAGTGGTAGTAGTTGTTGTTGTTGTACTAGTATTAGTAGTAGAAGTAGTAGCAGTAGTAGCAATAGTGATATAAGTAGGAGTAGTTGATGTAGTAGCAATAGGAGTAGTAGTAGTAGAAGTAGTACTAGTAAAAGTAGTCGTAGTAGTAGTAGTAGAAGTGGTGCGAGTAGTAGTAATAGCAGTAGGAGTAGTTGTCGTAGTATTAGTACTGGTAGTATTAGTTGTAGTAATAGTAGTGGTATTAGTTGTAGTAGTAGTAGTGGTGGTGGTAGTAGTAGCTGTAGTTGCAATAGTAGTAGTAGAAGTAGTTACAGCAATAATAGTAATAGTAGTAATAATAGTAGTATTAGTAGTAGTAGTAGTTGTTGTTGTTGTAATAGTAGTAGTAGTAATAAATGAAGTAGTAGTAATTGTAGTAGTAGTTGGAACAACAGAAGTAGTAACAGTAATAGTAGTAGTTATAGAATGAGTATTAGGAGCAGCAGCAATAATAGCAGTAGCAGCAGCAAAAGTAATAGTAGTAGTGGTCGTAGGAGTAGGAGTAGCAATAGTATTAGTAGTAGTTGTACTAGTATTAGTAGTGTTATCAGTAATGTAATCAGTAGTAGTAGTTGTTGCAGTTGTTGTTGTACTTATAGTAGTAGGGGTAGCAAAAGTAGTGATAGGATTAGTTGTAATATTAGTAGTAGTAGTAGAAGTAGTAGTAGCAATAGCGATTGTAGTAGCAGTAGCAGTAGTAGTAGTGGTAGCAGTACTTGTAGTAGTAATATTAGTCATATTAGAAATAGAAGCAGCAGTAGTAATAGCAGTAGTAATAGTAGCAATAGTAGTACTGGAAGTTGTAGTAGTAGTCGTAGTAGTCGAAGGAATAATAGCAATAAGAGTAGTAGCTGTAATAGTAGTAGTAGTAGTGGTAGTTGTAGTAGTTGTTGTGTTAATAGTAGTAGTAACAGCAGTAATAATAACAATAGTAGTAGTTGTTGTTGTTGTTGTACTAATAGTAGTAGTAGCTGTGGTAGAAGTAGTAGCAGGAGTAGTAATCGTATTAGTTGTAGTAGCAGTTGTTGAAGTAGTTGTATTACTAGTAGAAGTATGAGTAGCAATAGTAGATGCAGTACTAGTAGTTGTTATAATAGTAGTTGTGGTAGTTGCAGTAGTGGAACTAGTAGTAGTGCTAGCAGTAGTAGGTGTAGCAGCAGTAGTAGTTGTAGTTGTTGTTGTAGTAGTAATACTAGTAGTAGTAGTGGTGGTGGCAGTAGTTGTTGTAGTAGTAGTAGGAGTAGTGGTAGGAGTAGGAAGAGCAGTAAGAGCAGCAGTAGTAGTAGTAGCAATAGGTGTAGTAGTAGTAGTGGTAGGAGTAGCTGTAGTAGCAGCAACTACTCCTACTACTCCTACTACTATGACTACTACTCTGACTACTACTACTGCAATTATGACTGTGGCCGCAACTACTACTGCTACTACTTCTACTACTACTACCACTACTACAGCCACAAATACCACGACTAATGCTACTACTGCAACTACTATTACTGTTGTTTCTGTAGCGGCTACTACTACTACTATGACTACAACTTCTCCTACTACTAGTACTACTACCACTACCGCTACTACTTCTGCTACTATTAATACTGCTACTACAACTGTTACTACTACTACTACTTCCACGACTACAACTACTATTACTACTATAGCTGCTGCTATAACTAGTACTACCGCTGCTGCTAATGCTGTTGTAGCTACTACTACTACTACAACAACTTGTCCTACTTCTACTACAAATGCTAATTCTACGACTCCTACAATTTCTGCTACTAGTACTATTACAGCTACTATTACAACTACAACAACTACTACTGCTACAACTGCTACTACTACTGCTGCTACTACTTCTACTACTACTACTACTGCAGCTACAACAGCTACTACTACCACCATTGCTACTACAATTGCTACTACTACAACTGCTACTCCTACTACTACCACTACTACTCTTGCAACTACTAATACAACACTAGTACTTCAACTTATACTACTACAACTTCTAATACTATCACGGCTACAACAACGACTACTACTTCTCCTACTACAACTACAATTGCTACTACTAATTCTATTAATACTGCTACTACTACTGCTACTACTACTACTACTATTATTACTACTACTACTACTACCGCTACTATAACAACTACAACTCCTACTAATACTACTGCCACTATTGCTACTATGGCTACCACTACTACTACTGCTACTACTACCACTACTATTACTACTACTTTTGCTATTACTGCTACAACAACTGCTTCAGCTGTTACTACTACTACTAGTTCTCCGACTACTACTATTATTGTTACTACCATTATTACTCCCACTAGTGCTACTACTACTACAACTACTACCACGCCTATTTCTGCTACTACCATTACTACTACTACTACTAACACTACTATTGCTACTACTCCTACTACTACTACTATGACAACTACTACTATACTACCACTACTGCTACTACTAATTCAACGACTACTACCACCACAAATACTACACTGCTACTAGTACTACTTCGACTTCTACTACTGCTATTGCAACTAATGCTACAGCTTCTGGCGCAATTGCTGCTACCACAACCATTGCTACTATTGCTACTACTGCTACTACTACAACAACTACTAGTACTATGGCTACAGCTGCAACTGCTATCACTGCTTCTACTGCTATAACAACTACAACTAATACTAATACTTCTGATA
The DNA here is from genome assembly GCA_005019695.1 of Trichopus zeylanicus subsp. travancoricus. Lineage (NCBI taxonomy): Eukaryota > Viridiplantae > Streptophyta > Magnoliopsida > Dioscoreales > Dioscoreaceae > Trichopus > Trichopus zeylanicus. The sequence continues at coordinate 31,206 of RXID01015536.1, read as the reverse complement.
CAACAACTATGGCTGCTACTGCTACTATTGCGACAACCATTACTACTACTACCACTACTACTCGTTCTGCTACTAATACTACTACTACTCCTACTACGACTATTGCTACTACAACTACTATTACTACTAGCACAACTACTACTACTACTGCTACTACTGCTGCTACTACAAAAGCTACTTTTGCTACTACTACCACGTCTACTACCACAACCACTACTACTGCTACTACTTTTGCTACTATTGCTACTGCTCCTGCTACTACTACTACAACAACAACTACTATTACTACTACTGTTGTTACCACTAATACTACTGCTACCACTACCGTTACATTGACTACTACAACTATTACTATTTCAACTATTACTACTACTACAACTACAGGTACTACTCCTACTGCTACTACAATTATTACGGCTACTACCACTTCTAGAGCTACTACTACTACTAATACTACTACTACAACTTCTACTGCAACTACTACAACTAGTTCTGCGACTACTATGACTACTACTGCTACTACTAGTATACTATTACTATTACTACTATTACTACAGCTACTATTACTACTACTACTACTACTACTACTTACTACGGCTAGTACTACCACTACAACAAGTATTACAATTATTACTACTGCTGCTACTACTACTACTACAGCTACAACTTCCGCTGCTCCAAATACTATTGCAACTACTACTATTGCTATTGTTGCTGCTATTGCAACTACTACTACTACTTTAATTACTTTTGCTACTACTACTTCTCTTGTTACTACAACTGCTGCTACTACTGCTACTGTTACTACACTACTACTGCGTCTACTATAACTACTACTACTTACCACTGCTACTTCTACCACTACTATTACTGCTACTACTGCTGCTACTAGTACTACTAATACCATAATTACTACGACAACTTCTACTACTACTGTTGCTGTTGCTGCTGCTAGTACTAATACTATAACTATTACTATTACTACTTCTCCTACTACTGCTAATACTTCAGCTATTCCTACAACTAACATTACTTCTGCTAGCACGCTACCACTACTGCTACTGCTGCTTCGGCTAATACTATTACTACTACTATCGCTGCTACTACTACTGCTACTAATACTACTACTACTTCTACAACTACTATTACCACACTTACTACTGCTTCTGCTACTACTGCTACTATAGCTACTTCTACTACCACCGCTACTATTGTTGCTACTACTACTACTACTACTACTACTACTACTACTACTACTATTTCTTTTACTAGTACTACAACTACTACTAATTCTACTACCACTACTGATTCTACGGCTACTATTGCCACTACTACTGCTGCTGCTATTACTGCAACCACAACATCTACTACTGCTACTACTATTACTTCAACAACAATAACAATAACAACAACAACTACTACTACTACTTCTGCAACTACAACAACTATTACTCCTCCTACCACTACTACTGCTACTAGTGCAACTACTACTACTACTACGACTATTGCTACAAATGCAACTACTACTTCGACAACTGGTACTGCTACTACGGCTACTACTACTACTACTACTCCAACTACTATTACTACTATTGTTATTTCGGCAACTACTTCCACTGGTATAACTACTAATACTACTGCTACTAGTACTACTGCTTCTGCTGCTGCTACTACTACTGCTGCTGCTGCTGCTACTAATCCTACTGCTACTCCTACTACTACTACTACTCCTCCTATTGCTACTACTATGACAATTAATATTACTACTACTACTACAACTACATGTGCTACTTCTACTACTACTTCTATTGATTCTACTATTACATTTACTTCTACTTCTGGTACTACTGCTACTACTACAATTATCACTACTACTGTTACTACTAATACTACTACCACTACAACTGCTACTGTTGCTACTACTACGACTACTACTACTACTGCTACCACCGCAACTACGATTACTACAACTACAATTGATACTACTACTACTACTCCATCTACTAGTACTGCGACTACTATTGCATCCACTAATACTACGACTACTAATGCTACTTCTACTACTACCACTACTACGAATGCCACTAGTACTACTGCTACGACTTGTACTGCTACTACTACTGCTACTATAGTTACTCCAACAAGTACTACTATTGCTACCATACTTCTACTGCTACTACAGCTCCAACGGCTACTAATGCTACTACTATAACTACTGCTAGTACTGCTACTACGGCAACTAGTCCTACTGCAACTACTATAACTATAGGTATAATATCAACAACAACAACAACAATAGTTACTACAACTATTACTTCCCCACCTACAACTACAACACAACTACTACTACTAATGCAACTACTACTGCTACTATAACTTCTACTACTACTACTCCACCTATTACTATTGCTAACAATACTACTACTTCTGCTGCAGCTACTGCTATTACTACTACTATTGCAACATCTACTACCACTACTTCTCATATTACTACTACTACTGCTACCAATACTGCCACGACTATACCGATTATTGCCATAGCTACAACTCCTACTACTATTGTTGCTACTGCTACTACTTCTATTACTCCAGCTACTAGTATTAATACAACTATTGCTACTACTACTACTTCTAATTCTACTACTACTACTGCTACTGCTGCTAATTCTACTATTACTACTAACACTTCAACTACTACTACAACTACACCGACTACTACTTCAGCTACTACTGCTACTACTCTACTACTACTGCTGCTTCTACTAGTACTAATACTACTACTTCTACTACTACTACTGCTTCTACTACCGCTACTACGGCTTCTACTACTAATATTACAATTTCTTCTACTGCTACTGCTACTACAATTTCTACTACTTCTACTACTGCCACTGTTGCTACCACTACTACTGCTTCTACTACTGCTACTACGGCCACTAGTAGTGTTAGTACTACTACAGGTACTACTACTATTGATACTACAACTACTACTATTACAATCCAACTACTGCTATGACTACTACTATTAATACTACTACTACTACTTTAACTACTACTACTACCACCACCACGCTATTACTATTACTACAACTACTATTGATACTACTACTACTACTCCAATTACTAGTACTGCTACTACTACTCTTACTTCTACTACTACCACTACTACAAATATTACTGCTACTACTGCTACTACTTGTACAACTACTCCAACTACTATTGCTGCTGCAACTACTACCACTACTACTACTAAAACTCCCACAACTAACACTACTACTTCCACTTCTACTACTGCTACCACTACTTCTACTACTACTACGTCTACTATGGCTACTACTGCTACTACTACAACTGCTATTAGTATTGCTGATAGTGTAACTACTCCTACTTCTACTACTACAACAACAGTTATAATATCAACAACAACAACAATGACAACCACTACAACTATTACTTCCCCTCCTACAACTACTACAGAACAACTACTACTACTACAACTACTACTGCTACTACTGCTATTACTGCAACTACTACTACTACTACTAGAACTACTACTACCATAACTGCTTCTGCTGCTACTACTACCACTACTACACATACAACTACTACTACTATTGCTAATTCGACTACTACTGCTACAACTATTACTACAACTACTCCTCCTACTACTACTAGAACAGTAACTCCTACTGCTACTGCTACTACTGCTGCTACTACTGATATAGTACTGCTACTACTACTTCACCTACTATTACTACTACTGCTACTGTTACTACAAATACTACTAGTACTACTACTACTGCTACTACGACCTCTATTACTACAACTACTACTATTACAACTACTACTACTGCTACTACTACTGCTATTGCTACTACTACTACTGCCACCACTACAACGGCTACTACTACTACTACTACTCATACCATTACGACTGTTACCACTACGACTACTAGTTCAACTACAACAACTACTACTACTCCTACTATAACTACTACAACAGCGACTGCTACTAGGACTACTAGTGCACTACTAATACTACTAGCACTACTAATACTACTAGCACTACTACTGCAACTACTAGTGTTGCTATAACTACTAGGACTTCTACTTTGGTCAATGCTACTACTAGTACTTCTCCTACGTCTACCACAACTGCTTGTACTTTTGCTACTACTGCGACTGCTACTACAAATACTACTACTACTACTACAACTGCCACAATTGCTACTACTACAACTACTACTACGACTACTACTACGGCAACAACTACTACTACTACTACAACTACTCTTAATACTTCTGCTACTACTGCCACTACTACTACTACTACTACTATTACTACTACTATTATAACAACAACAACAACTACTACTACTACTACAACTACAACTACTCTTAATACTTCTGCTACTACAGCCACTACAACTACTCCTACTATTACTACTACTACTACTACTACTACTACTACTACTACTACTACTACTACTACTACTACTACTCTGACAACAACAACAACAACAACAACAACTACAACTACAACTACACTTAATACTTCTGCTACTACTGCCACTACAACAACAATAACAACAACTACGACTACTACTACTACTACTACTACTACTACCATTACTAATACTACTACTGCTACTACTATGACAACAACAACAACAACAAGTACTACTACTACTACAACTTCTACTACAACCACTACTACTACTACTGCTCCTACTACTAGTACAGCTACCAATACTACTGCTACCACTTCTACTATTACTATTGCTGCTGCTACTATTGCTGCTACAATTACTGCTACAACTATTACTGTTACTACAACTGCTACTAGTTTTACTGCTCGTACTACTACTGTTGATGCTACTACAACAACAACAACTACCACTACTATGGCTATAAATACTACTGCTGCTACTACTACTGCAACTACTATTATTGTTATTGCTACTACTGCTGCTACTACTACTATGACTGCAACTTCTCCTACTAGTACTACTACTACCACTACTGCTACAACTTCTACTACTATTACAATTGCCACTACAACTGCTACTGATGTTGCTACTTCCACAACTACAACTACTAATACTACCACTAATGCTAATATTACTACTACTACAACTACTGATGTTGCTACTATTGCTTGGACTACTACTACTACTTCTCCAGCTTCAACTACTATAGCTACAAATGCTGCTATTGCTACCACTACAACTACGACTGCTACAACCGGTACTACTGCTACAAGTGCTACCACTACTAATACTACTACTACAAATATAGCACTATTACTTCTACTTCGGCTACTACTACTGCTACTACTATCATAGCTACTACAACTACTACTGCTTCTCCTACTACTAATACTACTGCTAGTACTACTTTAATTACTATTGTTGCTACTACTACTACTTCTCCTACTACTACAACTACTGCTACTACTGCTGGTGTTACTACACTGCTACTGCGTCTACTATAATTACTACTACTTACCACTGCTACTTCTGCTACTACTATTACAGCTACAACTGCAGCTACTAGTACTACTAATACCATAATTACTACGGCAACAACTACTACTACTGTTGCTGTTGCTGCTGCTAGTACTAATACTATAACTACTACTATTACTGCTTCTCCTACTACTACTAATACTTCAGCTATTCCTACTACTAACATTACTTCTGCTAGCACGCTACCACTACTGCTACTGCTGCTTCTGCTAATACTATTACTACTACTACTGCTACTATTGCTAATACTATTACTACTACTACCGCTGCTACAACTACTGCTACTAATACTACTACTACTTCTACAACTACTATTACCACACTTACTACTGCTACTACAGCTACTTCTACTACCACCGCTACTATTGCTACTACTACTACTACTATTTCTTTAACTAGTACTACAACTACTACTAATTCCACTACCACTACTGATTCTACGGCTACTATTGCTACAACTACTGCTGCTGCTATTACTGCAACCACAACATCTACTACTGCTACTACTATTACTTCAACAACAATAACAATAACAATAACAACAACAACTACTACAACAACTACTACTACTACTTCTGCAACTACAATAACTATTACTCCGCCTACCACTACTACTGCTACTATTGCAACTACTACAACTACTATGACTATTGCTACAAATGCGACTACTACTTCGACAACTACTACTGCTACTACGGCTACTACTACTGCTAGCATTACTACTACTACTACTACTCTAACTACTATTACTACTACAGTATTTTGGCAACTACTTCCACTGGTATAACTACTAATACTACAGCTACTAGTACTACTGCTACTGCTGCTGCTACTACTACTACTGCTGCTGTTGCTACTAATCCTACTGCCACTCTACTACTACTACTACTACTCCTATTGCTCCTACTATGACAATTACTATTACTACTACAACTACAACTACTTGTGCTACTTCTACTACTACTTCTATTGATTCTACTACTATATTTACATCTACTTATGCTACTACTGCTACTACTACAATTATCACTACTACTGTTACTACTAATACAACTACCACTACAACTGCTACTGTTGCTACTACTACGACTACTACTGCTACTGCTACCACCGCAACTACCATTACTACAACTACAATTGATACTACTACTACTACTGCATCTACTAGTACTGCGACTACTATTGCATCCACTAGTACTATGACTACTACTGCTACTTCTGCTACTACCACTACTACGAATGCCACTAGTACTATTGCTACTACAATTTCTACTACTTCTACTACTACCACTGTTGCTACTACTACTACTGCTTCTACTACTACTACTACGGCCACTAGTAGTAGTACTACTACTACCGCTACTACTATATTGATACTACAACTACTACTGCTACAATGCAACTACTGCTATGACTGCTACTACTACTATGACTACTACTACTACCACCACCACCACTATTACTAATACTACAACTACTATTGATACTACTACTACTACTCCAATTACTACTACTTCCACTTTTACTACTGCTACTATGACCACTAGTAGTAGTACTTGAGTCCATCCTTCTTTCTTCTAACTTCACACTTCCGCAAACTCTCTCTCACAATCTGGTATCAGAGCTTAGTTGCTCTCTCACAATCTGGTATCAGAGCTTAGTTGCTCTCTCACAATCTGGTATCAGAGCCTAGTTCCTTACCTGGCTTAACACCTTCCATGGCTGAGTAGAACCCCCTTTCTAGGTACTCATCGGGGATGTGTGTGATGGTTTCTGACCTTATGGCCGTTGATAACCAGACCATAGTATGCCGAAAAATCCTGGATTGACCCCTCGGGTGGCACAGACGCTGGACCTAATAAGTCCACTGCAAGGTCAATATTGGGAGAGAAGTAGGTATTCGTGGCCTTGGTGAGAAGGAGACTCAGGAATTCCTTATGCCGATCACGGTGTCTGAATTGCAAAAGGCCGCAGTGCGCGTAAATCTGCAAGAGGCTGTAGCTGCCAGTCGGATGAGCATGACAGATACTAGGGTGAGCGTCTGAAGTTCTCTGAGAACTCGTCTCTTGTTCGATAAGGTAGGATATATACCTCACACCCTGAACCTAGAGTACCTAGATCTTCATCAATTGTTATACACCTCCCGGTGAATGAACACGTTCCTTCCAGCCAAAACAACCTCCTCATACCAAGAAGCCTTACAAGCCGTTGAACCCATAGAACACCCAGCAGTTGGGTTCGTCAAACCCAGTGATTATATGAGTGTTTCAGCTCAAAATATAGCCCTTCTAAAGCAAAATAATACCCAAATCTAGCTTTTAGTCCAAATTGCCGAAGCCTTACGGGATATCCAAGCTGATATCCAGCCCCTCAGAAAGCAGCAAAAGAAGAGTGATAGTCCAATTCTCCCAGACTCCCTACTCACAAAACTAGAGAATCTGTCCCTCCATCCGAAAACCAGGCCTCCCGAACCATGCGGGAGACTCCTTCTTTTTAAAGACCCCTTGCTAATTTTGCAGGAGGAACAAGCAAAGCTAAATGGCAGCAGTAGTCGTGTTGGAAAAAGCGCCCCAGCCCCTGGTCGAAGACCAAATTCGGGGGTATAGGCAAAATCAGCGACGACTCTACACTGCACAACAAGCAACACGGCGGATCGTCCGTCGCCTGACGGGGCAACCTGCCCCTCAACACGTCTTAGAACAGCAACTGGACCCGCAGGAGAAATTGCGCCAATCCATGCGAAAACGCGCGGCTATAGCTCCTGCCGAAGTCCTTTACCATTCAAGAACAGATGATGAGCACCACCGAGTGTACATCCACCGCTCGGAAGAGTCCATCAGTTGCGTCGGCGACGCACAAGTGGACCGGAACTTCATCCAAGATGACAGTTACCAGCAGCTCAGAAAGAGCGGTATGAAGTTCATACACATTGGTGTTATGCAGGTACGCCTGCAGGTGCTCCATCGACACGAAGAAGGAACACTGGCGCTTGTCGTGTTCCGAGACAATCGGTGGCAGGGTGATAAATCACTACTTGCCACCATGGAAGTTGACCTCACGCAGGGGAGCCAATTAGTTTACATTATCCCCGATATTATGATGACTATTGGAGATTTTTGCAGGAATGTTCAAATCTCCATTCTAACTCGGGGCTATGATACATGGCACCATGGTGAGGCCAACTGACTCGTTACCCGAGGACTGATCGGAAGGCTGTCAAACACACCAAACGTGGCCTTTGCATATGAAGTCGCAGGAGTCACTGACTATCTAGCAAGTCACGGTGTTCATGCCCTCCCTGGACGACGGTACTCGACGGCACAGCTGTGTGGGATAAACTGGCTCCTGAAGCCCCCTCAACTCCTGCCTATCCTGACACCCACCGAAGTGTCCAGTACGACACTCCTAGATGGAAGGATCTCACTCAGCTTCAACCATCATGCCTCTATTCCTGACACCACTGAGGATGAGATTGTTGCCATCCTCACTCAAGAAGCGGCTCCAGATGAGACGACGGAGGAAGTTTGGGACACCTTGGGCGAACCAAGCGGAAAATATGACTATTATGTCAAGTATTCTGCTCCTCCGTCCTTCTTCACGCCCTTTCCAACCACACCAACAGGATGGGACGATCTGGAAGATGACCTACCAGGACAGCAGCCTGCCATAACAGGATGCAAGCAGCCTCAGCATCTGGCTCCTCGAAAGGTGATGCCAGCTAAGAAGTTGCGACGCCGCTTTGCCCAACAACAGCCAGCGAACGGGCATCTTACGTGGCGACCCAAAGGACGGGAGAGCCAGCGTCCAACTTGCGGAACCCATGCAGGAGATACACGCCCAGGGGCCTCTGTACTCCGGTCCATGGAACCTCTGCAGGAAGGGACTGGTGACAACACCCACCTTCTAGCCACGTGGCGTCTAACCAACCAAGAAGGCAACTCTGATGCTGAACATGACCCAGATGAGTATTGTGAGTATTTGCAATATTATACTTGTTTGGGAAATACAGATGGAGAAACAGAACTTGTTGCCACTTTAGAAGAAGAAGACTGGGGTATGGAGTATCCCCAGCGGGCACCACCGGCACCACTTCAGCAAGCAAAGCCAACGGAGCGGCTTTGCTCCTCTTCCATTATCTCCGAATACAGGCCCCCAGTGGAATCAACCATGGGCCCTGTTAACTACCCCCCAGCGGCGAGACCTACTGAGCCTGGTCCAAGCCAAGGACCAATCTTTGGCGACTACCAACCCAAGAATCTGAGGTTCAAAGCCAGGAATACCTCAGAATGGTGGAACCTCCCTTCTGCCCAGCAGCAATCAGGGGCTATCTTTGTTATGCCCCCCAGATTGGGCAATTCAGCGACGTCTTCATGCGTTGGGAGTCCATCACCAAAAATTCGGTGGCTCTACAGGGTTTCACAGATTCCCGGACAAAGACTGAATTCATTGAGAACTTGCTTGGGGAGTCTGAAAAGCTCGCCTGGATCCAGTGGAGGATGGCCTACCCCATGGAATACCAGCACCGGTTGGATCATGCAGATGGTGCTGACGGTACGCAGAACATCCTCTCACAGATTCGGACCATATTCGCCCTGGAAGATCCCTACCAAGGCTCAACAACAATGCAAGAAGAAGCCTACCGGGATCTGGAACGGTTATCCTGCCAGAATTTACGGGATATCGTTCCTTTCCTTAATGACTATATGCAGGTAGCATCTCGGACTGGCCGGTTATTCACTGGCCCGGAGCTCTCAGAGAAACTCTGGTCAAAGATGCCTGGCTCTATTGGCAAGAAAATCAAAGCAGCATTTGAAGCCAAACACCCAGGTAACACCATCGGAGTTTATCCTCGAGTCCTATTTACTTACAAGTACCTGGAAGAAGCATGCAAGGAGGCAGCCTTTACCCGGGCCCTCAAGGATTTGTCGTTCTGTCACGACATTCCAATCCCGGGGTATTATCAGCGACCCCAACGAAAGGTTGGCGTTCGGCGGTCGACAACCTATAAAGGGAAGCCACATCCTTCGCATGCCCGCATCGAGAAGAAGAAGCACCTCATCCGCAACAGGAGGTGTAGATGCTTTCTCTGCGGAGAAGAGGGGCATTTTGCCCGAGAATGCCCCAATGAGCGACAGAATGTCAAGCGCGTCGCCATGTTCGAGCAGCTTGACCTTCCTGCCGATTGCGAAATTGTGTCCGTTCAAGAAGGCGATGACCCTAGCGATGCCATCTATAGCATTTCTGAAGGGGAGGAGGACACGGCAATCTTGACAGGAAGAAAAGATTTTCATGTTTCGGGAAGAAGACAGGACCTGGTGGATTGGCCCGACAGGAGGCTACCGCGCCATGGTCAAAGTTTCACAGCAACAGTACGAGTGTAGCCACACTTGGGAATTACATCAAGATGTGCCTGACGCTTACGAAAGATGCTCTTGCTGCCAGGCACCCTCCCAAAAGTGCTACCGTATGCACTGCCCAAGCTGTAAGCTGACAGTATGTGGCAGATGCAGCTGGTACTACTTCAGCAAAAGAGTTCCAGTGGCCCAGACATCCCTTCCAAGGTATGAGTCCAATGACTTACTACTTGAACAACAAAATTACATTTCTACTTGTGAAAGGGAAAAGCGGCAGCTGCAACAACAGCTCACTCTCGCCCGTGAAGAGAAGGAGGCCCTTCAACAACGCCTTCTTCTTGCCCAAGAGGAAAGCCATCACTGGCAACGTGAGTCTGAAAACTGGAGGCTGAAGCACAAAGAGCTCGAAAATACCACCATGGAGCTTGACCGCATGGTGCTCGAGCGAAGTGATTTGCAAAAGGAAATCCAAAAGCTCCAATGGGAAAAAGGAGCACTCAAGCAGCAGGAGGATGAGCCAGCGGATACCGACGACCATAACGTACTTCTCGTCGACACTACTCAGCGGCTCCTCTCAGCTGAAATGAAGGTGACAACACCACCCCGGCGGACGAAGAATATGCTCTACAACATTAAGGTGAAGTTCGATATTCCCCGTATAGTGCCATTTGAAGTCAATGCAATCCTCGACACAGGGGCTACAACTTGCTGCATTGACCAAGGAACGGCTCCTGCCAATGCCCTGGAGGACAACCCCTTCCTCGTGCATTTCAGTGGCATCAACTCCCGCACTTCGGCCAATAAAAAGCTTAAATTCGGCCGCATGATGATTGGGGAAAACGGCTTTCGGATCCCTTACACATATGCCTTCCCGATGAAGTTGGGGGAGGATATCCAGATGATCCTTGGCTGCAACTTCATCCGCGCCATGCAAGGCGGCGTCCGCATCGAAGGAAATACGGTTACGTTCTACAAAAACGTAACCACAATTCATACTCTCCCATCTGTACCGACTGCAGCAGCTATTGAAGAGCTGGACCTAGATGAGGATGAGTACATTCAGATACAAGAGCTAGTGCAGTATGCAACGGACCAACAGCCATCACGGAACTTCACCAGCAGCGTTGGCTCCCTGCTTGAAGAACTCAAACGCCAGGGATACATTGGTGAGGACCCACTGAAATATTGGTCCAAGAACCAGGTGCTCTGCCACCTGGATATCAAAAACCCGGATTTCACTATCGAAGACCGGCCCTTAAGGCATATTACACCACAAGCCAAGGCTACGTATGCAAAGCATGTGAAAGCACTACTAAATCTTGGCCTTATTCGCCCCAGCAGAAGCCGGCATCGCACCACTGCAATCATTGTGAATTCCGGTACAACAGTTGATTCCCGAACGGGCCAGGAGATCAAAGGCAAGGAGCGGATGGTCTTCAACTATCGGCGCCTAAATGATCTCACCAACAAGGATCAGTACAGCCTGCCTGGGATCAACACCATCTTACGGAAGGTAAGCAGAAGCCACATTTACTCAAAATTTGATCTGAAATCAGGTTTTCATCAAGTGGCTATGCATCCTGCCTCCGTGGAATGGACGGCATTCTGGGTACCAGAAGGCCTCTATGAATGGCTCGTAATGCCATTTGGCCTGAAAAATGCACCCGCCGTATTCCAACGGAAGATGGACAGTTGCTTCAAGGGGACAGAAGACTTTATTGCAGTATACATTGATGACATTCTGGTCTTCTCCTCCTCTGAAGCGGAGCATGAACGACATCTGAGGGTCATGCTCCAGATCTGCCAAACCAATGGGCTAATCCTGAGCCCAACAAAGATGAAGATAGCAGTCTCGGAAGTAGAATTCTTGGGGGCAGTACTCGGCAATCAGCGAATCAAGCTGCAGCCCCACATTATCAAGAAGATTGCAAACTTCCAGGAACAGGAACTGACCACCATGAAAGGCCTCCGAGCCTGGCTCGGGATCTTGAATTACGCCCGAAGCTATATCCCTAATCTAGGGACTCTACTCGGGCCACTCTATGCAAAGACAAGTCCTACGGGAGAAAGGCGCTGGAACTCCCAAGATTGGGACTTAGTCGCAAAAATCAAGGCCTTGGTGCAAAAGCTGCCGGATCTCGAATTACCTCCAGAAGCCAGCTATATGATCCTTGAGACCGACGGCTGTATGACGGGATGGGGCGGAATTTGTAAATGGAAGCCCCAAAAGTATGACCCCAAGTCCATGGAGAAGGTATGTGCCTACGCTAGCGGCAGGTTCCATCCAATCAAATCCACCATTGATGCGGAACTCTATGCCGTCATGAATACGCTGGAAGCAATAAAGATTTACTACCTGGATAAGGCTGACTTGACTATTCGAACAGACTGTCAAGCAATCATAAGCTTCTTCAACAAGTCAGCTAACAACAAGCCTTCCCGCGTACGCTGGCTCGCCTTCACCGACTACATTACTGGCACGGGACTCGCCATCCAATTTGAACACATCAGCGGAGAGGATAACCAGCTGGCGGATACTCTCTCCCGCTTAATTACTTCACTTGTTATTTCAGGATGGCCTGCACCCGAAACTCTGGAAGGACTCAGCCTGTAGCAACCCGGTTACAGGAGGCACACCAGACACCCTCTCAGAAGGCAAAGGAGGAGCACTTGGCGGAAGCCCAAGCCTTGTGCTACAATATGAATCACAACTGCAGCTCCTACAGAGCCTTCCAATGTCCCTCGATACCTACGACGCCATCAGGCGGCGGCTTCAACAGCTGGAACGACAAAGTGCCCAGGAAGCACTTACGGCTGTTCGACAGTTCCGGGACCTCCATGCCCTGAAGCTATCCGAAGCCACAAAGCGCGCAGGACGCAAGACCACGGGCAACTTCTGGGCCCAGTGGCATCCTGTTGTAACCCAGATTGATGTCCAGCTTGAAACAGCAGTCAAACTCACAACTGACGCAGCCCAACGACTGCCTGCCTTCATGTTCTGAGCACAGCAGAAAGCCTGCGCAAGAAGAAAGCGGTAGCATTCGGCCCAACAATCCAGCCCAAAGGGTCCAAAGTTGCTTGGACCAGACAGTCCAAAGAATAACCAGCCCGGCCCAGTCCAAAGGAAATCGTATCCTGATGGTGTAAAGTAAAGTTACTTTTATAAAGTAGCTTTTAGAAAAGCCACTTTATAAAAGAGACTTTTGTAAAGTAACTTTAGACTTTTGTAAAGTAGCTTTAGGAAAGCTGCTTTTGAAAAGCAGCTTTAGCTTTTATAAAGTAGCTTTAGGAAAGCTGCTTTTGTAAAGGCAGATGCGATCTTATCGCATCTGCTAGGTGTAAGGCTTCCCTATAAAATGGGAAGCATATCATAGAACTGAATATAGAAGAATCACCGAAGAATTCTCTCTTCTGGGTTTTGAGTCCATCCTTCTTTCTTCTAACTTCACACTTCCGCAACTCTCTCTCACAATCTGGTATCAGAGCTTAGTTGCTCTCTCACAATCTGGTATCAGAGCCTAGTTCCTTACCTGGCTTAACACCTTCCATGGCTGAGTAGAACCCCCTTTCTAGGTACTCATCGGGGATGTGTGTGATGGTTTCTGACCTTATGGCCGTTGATAACCAGACCATAGCATGCCGAAAAATCCTGGATTGACCCCTCGGGTGGCACAGAGGCTGGACCTAATAAGTCCACCGCAAGGTCGATATTGGGAGAGAAGTAGGTATTCGTGGCCTTGGTGAGAAGGAGACTCAGGAATTTCTTACGCCGATCACGGTGTCTGAATTGCAAAAGGCCGCAGTGCGCGTAAATCTGCAAGAGGCAGTAGCTGCCAGTCGGATGAGCATGACAGATACTAGGGTGAGCGTCTGAAGTTCTCGGAGTGCTCGTCTCTTGTTCGATAAGGTAGGATATATACCTCACACCCTGAACCCAGAGTACCTAGACCTTCATCAATTGTTATACACCTCCCGGTGAATGAACACGTTCCTTCCAGCCAAAATAACCTCCTCGTACCAAGAAGCCTTACAAGCCGTTGAACCCATAGAACACCCAGCAGTTGGATTCATCAAACCCAGTGATTATACGAGTGTTTCAGCTCAAAATATAGCCCTTCTAAAGCAAAATAATACCCAAATCCAGCTTCTAGTTCAAATTGCGAAGCCCTACGGGATATCCAAGCCGATATCCAGCTCCTCAGAAAGCAGAAAACAAAGAGTGACAGTCCAATTCTCCCAGAAACTTTACTCACAAAGCTAGAGAATCTGTCCCTCCACCCTAAAACCAGGCCTCCCGAACCACGCGGGAGACTCCTTATTTTTAAAGACCCCTTGCTAATTTTGCAGGAGGAACAAGCAAAGCTAAATGGCAGCAGTAGTCGTGTTGGAAAAAGCGCCCCAGCCCCTGGTCGAAGACCAAATTCGGGGGTATAGGCGAAATCAGCGACGACTCTACACTGCACAACATGCAACACGGCGGATCGTCCGTCGCTTGACGGGGCAACCTGCCCCTCAACACGTCTTAGAGCAGCAACTGGATCCGCAGGAGAAATTGCGCCAATCCATGCGAAAACGCGCGGCTATAGCTCCTGCCGAAGTCCTTTACCATTCAAGAACAGATGATGAGCACCACCGAGTATACATCCACCGCTCGGAAGAGTCCATCAGTTGCGTCGGAGACGCACAGGTGGACCGGAACTTCATCCAAGATGACAGTTACCAACAGCTCAGAAAGAGCGGTATGAAGTTCATACACATTGGTGTTATGCAGGTACGCCTGCAGGGGCTCCATCGACACGAAGAAGGAACACTGGCGCTTGTCGTGTTCCGAGACAATCGGTGGCAGGGTGATAAATCACTAATTGCCACCATGGAAGTTGACCTCACGCATGGGAGCCAATTAGTTTACATTATCCTCGATATTATGATGACTATTGGAGATTTTTGCAGGAATGTTCAAATCTCCATTCTAACTCGGGGCTATGATACATGGCACCATGGTGAGGCCAACTTACTCGTTACCTAAAGCTACTTTATAAAAGCTAAAGCTGCTTTTCAAAAGCAGCTTTCCTAAAGCTACTTTACAAAAGTCTAAAGTTACTTTACAAAAGTCTCTTTTATAAAGTGGCTTTTCTAAAAGCTACTTTATAAAAGTAACTTTACTTTACACCATCAGGATACGATTTCCTTTGGACTGGGCCGGGCTGGTTATTCTTTGGACTGTCTGGTCCAAGCAACTTTGGACCCTTTGGGCTGGATTGTTGGGCCGAATGCTACCGCTTTCTTCTTGCGCAGGCTTTCTGCTGTGCTCAGAACATGAAGGCAGGCAGTCGTTGGGCTGCGTCAGTTGTGAGTTTGACTGCTGTTTCAAGCTGGACATCAATCTGGGTTACAACAGGATGCCACTGGGCCCAGAAGTTGCCCGTGGTCTTGCGTCCTGCGCGCTTTGTGGCTTCGGATAGCTTCAGGGCATGGAGGTCCCGGAACTGTCGAACAGCCGTAAGTGCTTCCTGGGCACTTTGTCGTTCCAGCTGTTGAAGCCGCCGCCTGATGGCGTCGTAGGTATCGAGGGACATTGGAAGGCTCTGTAGGAGCTGCAGTTGTGATTCATATTGTAGCACAAGGCTTGGGCTTCCGCCAAGTGTTCCTCCTTTGCCTTCTGAGAGGGTGTCTGGTGTGCCTCCTGTAACCGGGTTGCTACGAGGCTGAGTCCTTCCAGAGTTTCGGGTGCAGGCCATCCTGAAATAACAAGTGAAGTAATTAAGCGAGAGAGAGTATCCGCCAGCTGGTTATCCTCTCCGCTGATGTGTTCAAATTGGATGGCGAGTCCCGTGCCAGTAATGTAGTCGGTGAAGGCGAGCCAGCGTACGCGGGAAGGCTTGTTGTTAGCTGACTTGTTGAAGAAGCTTATGATTGCTTGACAGTCTGTTCGAATAGTCAAGTCAGCCTTATCCAGGTAGTAAATCTTTAGTGCTTCCAGCGTATTCATGACGGCATAGAGTTCCGCATCAATGGTGGATTTGATTGGATGGAACCTGCCGCTAGCGTAGGCACATACCTTCTCCATGGACTTGGGGTCATACTTTTGGGGCTTCCATTTACAAATTCCGCCCCATCCCGTCATACAGCCGTCGGTCTCAAGGATCATATAGCTGGCTTCTGGAGGTAATTCGAGATCCGGCAGCTTTTGCACCAAGGCCTTGATTTTTGCGACTAAGTCCCAATCTTGGGAGTTCCAGCGCCTTTCTCCCGTAGGACTTGTCTTTGCATAGAGTGGCCCGAGTAGAGTCCCTAGATTAGGGATATAGCTTCGGGCGTAATTCAAGATCCCGAGCCAGGCTCGGAGGCCTTTCATGGTGGTCAGTTCCTGTTCCTGGAAGTTTGCAATCTTCTTGATAATGTGGGGCTGCAGCTTGATTCGCTGATTGCCGAGTACTGCCCCCAAGAATTCTACTTCCGAGACTGCTATCTTCATCTTTGTTGGGCTCAGGATTAGCCCATTGGTTTGGCAGATCTGGAGCATGACCCTCAGATGTCGTTCATGCTCCGCTTCAGAGGAGGAGAAGACCAGAATGTCATCAATGTATACTGCAATAAAGTCTTCTGTCCCCTTGAAGCAACTGTCCATCTTCCGTTGGAATACGGCGGGTGCATTTTTCAGGCCAAATGGCATTACGAGCCATTCATAGAGGCCTTCTGGTACCCAGAATGCCGTCCATTCCACGGAGGCAGGATGCATAGCCACTTGATGAAAACCTGATTTCAGATCAAATTTTGAGTAAATGTGGCTTCTGCTTACCTTCCGTAAGATGGTGTTGATCCCAGGCAGGCTGTACTGATCCTTGTTGGTGAGATCATTTAGGCGCCGATAGTTGAAGACCATCCGCTCCTTGCCTTTGATCTCCTGGCCCGTTCGGGAATCAACTGTTGTACCGGAATTCACAATGATTGCAGTGGTGCGATGCCGGCTTCTGCTGGGGCGAATAAGGCCAAGATTTAGTAGTGCTTTCACATGCTTTGCATACGTAGCCTTGGCTTGTGGTGTAATATGCCTTAAGGGCCGGTCTTCGATAGTGAAATCCGGGTTTTTGATATCCAGGTGGCAGAGCACCTGGTTCTTGGACCAATATTTTAGTGGGTCCTCACCAATGTATCCCTGGCGTTTGAGTTCTTCAAGCAGGGAGCCAACGCTGCTGGTGAAGCTCCGTGAGGGCTGTTGGTCCGTTGCATACTGCACTAGCTCTTGTATCTGAATGTACTCATCCTCATCTAGGTCCAGCTCTTCAATAGCTGCTGCAGTCGGTACAGATGGGAGAGTATGAATTGTGGTTACGTTTTTGTAGACCGTAACCGTATTTCCTTCGATGCGGACGCCGCCTTGCATGGCGCGGATGAAGTTGCAGCCAAGGATCATCTGGATATCCTCCCCCAACTTCATCGGGAAGGCATATGTGTAAGGGATCCGAAAGCCGTTTTCCCCAATCATCATGCGGCCGAATTTAAGCTTTTTATTGGCCGAAGTGCGGGAGTTGATGCCACTGAAATGCACGAGGGAGGGGTTGTCCTCCAGGGCATTGGCAGGAGCCGTTCCTTGGTCAATGCAGCAAGTTGTAGCCCCTGTGTCGAGGATTGCATTGACTTCAAATGGCACTATACGGGGAATATCGAACTTCACCTTAATGTTGTAGAGCATGTTCTTCGTCCGCCGGGGTGGTGTTGTCACCTTCATTTCAGCTGAGAGGAGCCGCTGAGTAGTGTCGACGAGAAGTACGTTAAGGTCGTCGGTATCCGCTGGCTCATCCTCCTGCTGCTTGAGTGCTCCTTTTTCCCATTGGAGCGTTTGGATTTCCTTTTGCAAATCACTTCGCTCGAGCACCATGCGGTCAAGCTCCATGGTGGTATTTTCGAGCTCTTTGTGCTTCAGCCTCCAGTTTTCAGACTCACGTTGCCAGTGATGGCTCTCCTCTTGGGCAAGGAGGAGGCGTTGTTGAAGGGCCTCCTTCTCTTCACGGGCGAGAGTGAGCTGTTGTTGCAGCTGCCGCTTTTCCCTTTCACACGTAGAAATGTAATTTTGTTGTTCAAGTAGTAAGTCATTGGGCTCATACCTTGGAAGGGATGTCTGGGCCACTGGAACTCTTTGGCTGAAGTAGTACCAGCTGCATCTGCCGCATACTGTCAGCTTACAGCTTGGGCAGTGCATACGGTAGCACTTTTGGGAGGGTGCCTGGCAGCAAGAGCATCTTTCGTAAGCGTCAGGCACATCTTGATGTAATTCCCAAGTGTGGCTACACTCGTACTGTTGCTGTGAAACTTTGACCATGGCGCGGTAGCCTCCTGTCGGGCCAATCCACCAGGTCCTGTCTTCTTCCCGAAACATGAAAATCTTTTCTTCCTGTAAGATTGTCGTGTCCTCCTCCCCTTCAGAAATGCTATAGATGGCATCGCTAGGGTCATCGCCTTCTTGAACGGACACAATTTCGCAATCGGCATAAAGGTCAAGCTGCTCGAACATGGCGACGCGCTTGACATTCTGTCGCTCATTGGGGCATTCTCGGGCAAAATGCCCCTCTTCTCCGCAGAGAAAGCATCTACACCTCCTGTTGCGGATGAGGTGCTTCTTCTTCTCGATGCGGGCATGCGAAGGATGTGGCTTCCCTTTATATGTTGTCGACCGCCGAACGCCAACCTTTCGTTGGGGTCGCTGATAATACCCCGGGATTGGAATGTCGTGACAGAACGACAAATCCTTGAGGGCCCGGGTAAAGGCTGCCTCCTTGCATGCTTCTTCCAGGTACTTGTAAGTAAATAGGACTCGAGGATAAGCTCCGATGGTGTTACCTGGGTGTTTGGCTTCAAATGCTGCTTTGATTTTCTTGCCAATGGAGCCAGGCATCTTTGACCAGAGTTTCTCTGAGAGCTCCGGGCCAGTGAATAACCGGCCAGTCCGAGATGCTACCTGCATATAGTCATTAAGGAAAGGAACGATATCCCGCAAATTCTGGCAGGATAACCGTTCCAGATCCCTGTAGGCTTCTTCGTGCATTGTTGTTGAGCCTTGGTAGGGATCTTCCAGGGCGAATATGGTCCGAATCTGTGAGAGGATGTTCTGCGTACCGTCAGCACCATCTGCATGATCCAACAGGTGCTGGTATTCCATGGGGTAGGCCATCCTCCACTGGATCCAGGCGAGCTTTTCAGACTCCCCAAGCAAGTTCTCAATAAATTCAGTCTTTGTCCGGGAATCTTTGAAACCCTGTAGAGCCACCGAATTTTTGGTGATGGACTCCCAACGCATGAAGACGTCGCTGAATTGCCCAATCTGGGGGGGCATAACAAAGATAGCCCCTGATTGCTGCTGGGCAGAAGGGAGGTTCCACCATTCTGAGGTATTCCTGGCTTTGAACCCCAGATTCTTGGGTTGGTAGTCGCCAAAGATTGGTCCTTGGCTTGGACCAGGCTCAGTAGGTCTCGCCGCTGGGGGGTAGTTAACAGGGCCCATGGTTGATTCCACTGGGGGCCTGTATTCGGAGACAATGGAAGAGGAGCAAAGCCGCTCTGTTGGCTTCGCTTGCTGAGGTGGTGCCGGTGGTGCCCGCTGGGGATACTCCATACCCCAATCTTCTTCTTCTAAAGTGGCAACGAGTTCTGTTTCTCCATCTGTATTTCCCAAACAAGTATAATATTGCAAATACTCACAATACTCATCTGGGTCATATTCAGCATCAGAGTTGCCTTCTTGGTTGGTCAGACGCCACGTGGCTAGAAGGTGGGTGTTGTCACCAGTCCCTTCCTGCAGAGGGTCCATGGACCGGAGGACAGAGGCCCCTGGGCGTGTATCTCCTGCATGGGTTCCGCAAGTTGGACGCTGGCTCTCCCGTCCTTTGGGTTGCCACGTAAGATGCCCGTTCGCTGGCTGTTGTTGGGCAAAGCGGTGTCGCCACTTCGTAGCTGGCATCACCTTTCGAGGAGCCGGATGCTGAGGCTGCTTGCATCCTGTTATGGCAGGCTGCTGTCCTGGTAGGTCATCTTCCAGATCGTCCCATCCTGTTGGTGTGGTTGGAAAGGGCGTGAAGAAGGACGGAGGAGCAGAATACTTGACATAATAGTCATCTTTTCCGCTTGGTTCGCCCAAGGTGTCCCAAACTTCCTCCGTCATCTCATCTGGAGCCTCTTCTTGAGTGAGGATGGCAACAATCTCATCCTCAGTGGTGTCAGGAATAGAGGCATGATGGTTGAAGCTGAGTGAGATCCTTCCATCTAGGAGTGTCGTACTGGACACTTCGGTGGGTGTCAGGATAGGCAGGATTTGAGGGGGCTTCAGGAGCCAGTTTATCCCACACAGCTGTGCCGTCGAGTACCGTCGTCCAGGGAGGGCGTGAACACCGTGACTTGCTAGATAGTCAGTGACTCCTGCGACTTCATATGCAAAGGCCACGTTTGGTGTGTTTGACAGCCTTCCGATCAGTCCTCGGGTAACGAGTAAGTTGGCCTCACCATGGTGCCAGGTATCATAGCCCCGAGTTAGAATGGAGATTTGAACATTCCTGCAAAAATCTCCAATAGTCATCATAATATCGGGGATAATGTAAACTAATTGGCTCCCCTGCGTGAGGTCAACTTCCATGGTGGCAATTAGTGATTTATCACCCTGCCACCGATTGTCGCGGAACACGACAAGCGCCAGTGTTCCTTCTTCGTGTCGATGGAGCACCTGCAGGCGTACCTGCATAACACCAATGTGTATGAACTTCATACCGCTCTTTCTGAGCTGTTGGTAACTGTCATCTTGGATGAAGTTCCAGTCCACCTGTGTGTCTCCGACGCAACTGATGGACTCTTCCGAGCGGTGGATGTATACTCGGTGGTGCTCATCATCTGTTCTTGAATGGTAAAGGACTTCGGCAGGAGCTATAGCCGCGTGTTTTCGCATGGATTGGCGCAATTTCTCCTGCGGGTCCAGTTGCTGCTCTAAGACGTGTTGAGGGGCAGGTTGCCCCGTCAAGCGACGGACGATCCGCCGTGTTGCTTGTTGTGCAGTGTAGAGTCGTCGCTGATTTCGCCTATACCCCCGAATTTGGTCTTCGCCCAGGGGCTGGGGCGCTTTTTCCAACACGACTACTGCTGCCATTTAGCTTTGCTTGTTCCTCCTGCAAAATTAGCAAGGGGTCTTTAAAAATAAGGAGTCTCCCGCGTGGTTCGGGAGGCCTGGTTTTAGGGTGGAGGGACAGATTCTCTAGCTTTGTGAGTAAAGTTTCTGGGAGAATTGGACTGTCACTCTTTGTTTTCTGCTTTCTGAGGAGCTGGATATCGGCTTGGATATCCCGTAGGGCTTCAGCAATTTGGACTAAAAGCTGGATTTGGGTATTATTTTGCTTTAGAAGGGCTATATTTTGAGCTGAAACACTCGTATAGTCACTGGGTTTGATGAATCCAACTGCTGGGTGTTCTATGGGTTCAACGGCTTGTAAGGCTTCTTGGTACGAGGAGGTTTTTTTGGCTGGAAGGAACGTGTTCATTCACCGGGAGGTGTATAACAATTGATGAAGGTCTAGGTACTCTGGGTTCAGGGTGTGAGGTATATATCCTACCTTATCGAACAAGAGACGAGCACTCCGAGAACTTCAGACGCTCACCCTAGTATCTGTCATGCTCATCCGACTGGCAGCTACTGCCTCTTGCAGATTTAAGCGCACTGCGGCCTTTTGCAATTCAGACACCATGATCGGCGTAAGAAAGTCCTGAGTCTCCTTCTCACCAAGGCCACGAATACCTACTTCTCTCCCAATATCGACCTTGCGGTGGACTTATTAGGTCCAGCCTCTGTGCCACCCGAGGGGTCAATCCAGGATTTTTCGGCATGCTATGGTCTGGTTATCAACGGCCATAAGGTCAGAAACCATCACACGCATCCTCGAGTCCTATTTACTTACAAGTACCTGGAAGAAGCATGCAAGGAGGCAGCCTTTACCCGGGCCCTCAAGGATTTGTCGTTCTGTCACGACATTCCAATCCCGGGGTATTATCAGCGACCCCAACGAAAGGGTGGCGTTCGGCGGTCGACAACCTACAAAGGGAAGCCACATCCTTCGCATGCCCGCATCGAGAAGAAGAAGCACCTCATCCGCAACAGGAGGTGTAGATGCTTTCTCTGCGGGGAAGAAGGGCATTTTGCCCGAGAATGCCCCAATGAGCGACAGAATGTCAAGCGCGTCGCCATGTTCGAGCAGCTTGACCTTCCTGCCGATTGCGAAATTGTGTCCGTTCAAGAAGGCGATGACCCTAGCGATGCCATCTATAGCATTTCTGAAGGGGAGGAGGACACGGCAATCTTACAGGAAGAAAAGATTTTCATGTTTCGGGAAGAAGACAGGACCTGGTGGATTGGCCCGACAGGAGGCTACCGCGCCATGGTCCAAGTTTCACAGCAACAGTACGAGTGTAGCCACACTTGGGAATTACATCAAGTGTGCCTGACGCTTACGAAAGATGCTCTTGCTGCCAGGCACCCTCCCAAAAGTGCTACCGTATGCACTGCCCAAGCTGTAAGCTGACAGTATGCGGCAGATGCAGCTGGTACTACTTCAGCAAAAGAGTTCCAGTGGCCCAGACATCCCTTCCAAGGTATGAGCCCAATGACTTACTACTTGAACAACAAAATTACATTTCTACTTGTGAAAGGGAAAAGCGGCAGCTGCAACAACAGCTCACTCTCGCCCGTGAAGAGAAGGAGGCCCTTCAACAACGCCTCCTTCTTGCCCAAGAGGAAAGCCATCACTGGCAACGTGAGTCTGAAAACTGGAGGCTGAAGCACAAAGAGCTCGAAAATACCACCATGGAGCTTGACCGCATGGTGCTCGAGCGAAGTGATTTGCAAAAGGAAATCCAAAAGCTCCAATGGGAAAAAGGAGCACTCAAGCAGCAGGAGGATGAGCCAGCGGATACCGACGACCTTAACGTACTTCTCGTCGACACTACTCAGCGGCTCCTCTCAGCTGAAATGAGGGTGACAACACCACCCCGGCGGACGAAGAATATGCTCTACAACATTAAGGTGAAGTTCGATATTCCCCGTATAGTGCCATTTGAAGTCAATGCAATCCTCGACACAGGGGCTACAACTTGCTGCATTGACCAAGGAACGGCTCCTGCCAATGCCCTGGAGGACAACCCCTTCCTCGTGCATTTCAGTGGCATCAACTCCCGCACTTCGGCCAATAAAAAGCTTAAATTCGGCCGCATGATGATTGGGGAAAACGGCTTTCGGATCCCTTACACATATGCCTTCCCGATGAAGTTGGGGGAGGATATCCAGATGATCCTTGGCTGCAACTTCATCCGCGCCATGCAAGGCGGCGTCCGCATCGAAGGAAATACGGTTACGTTCTACAAAAACGTAACCACAATTCATACTCTCTCATCTGTACCGACTGCAGCAGCTATTGAAGAGCTGGACCTAGATGAGGATGAGTACATTCAGATACAAGAGCTAGTGCAGTATGCAACGGACCAACAGCCATCACGGAGCTTCACCAGCAGCGTTGGCTCCCTGCTTGAAGAACTCAAACGCCAGGGATACATTGGTGAGGACCCACTGAAATATTGGTCCAAGAACCAGGTGCTCTGCCACCTGGATATCAAAAACCCGGATTTCACTATCGAAGACCGGCCCTTAAGGCATATTACACCACAAGCCAAGGCTACGTATGCAAAGCATGTGAAAGCACTACTAAATCTTGGCCTTATTCGCCCCAGCAGAAGCCGGCATCGCACCACTGCAATCATTGTGAATTCCGGTACAACAGTTGATTCCCGAACGGGCCAGGAGATCAAAGGCAAGGAGCGGATGGTCTTCAACTATCGGCGCCTAAATGATCTCACCAACAAGGATCAGTACAGCCTGCCTGGGATCAACACCATCTTACGGAAGGTAAGCAGAAGCCACATTTACTCAAAATTTGATCTGAAATCAGGTTTTCATCAAGTGGCTATGCATCCTGCCTCCGTGGAATGGACGGCATTCTGGGTACCAGAAGGCCTCTATGAATGGCTCGTAATGCCATTTGGCCTGAAAAATGCACCCGCCGTATTCCAACGGAAGATGGACAGTTGCTTCAAGGGGACAGAAGACTTTATTGCAGTATACATTGATGACATTCTGGTCTTCTCCTCCTCTGAAGCGGAGCATGAACGACATCTGAGGGTCATGCTCCAGATCTGCCAAACCAATGGGCTAATCCTGAGCCCAACAAAGATGAAGATAGCAGTCTCGGAAGTAGAATTCTTGGGGGCAGTACTCGGCAATCAGCGAATCAAGCTGCAGCCCCACATTATCAAGAAGATTGCAAACTTCCAGGAACAGGAACTGACCACCATGAAAGGCCTCCGAGCCTGGCTCGGGATCTTGAATTACGCCCGAAGCTATATCCCTAATCTAGGGACTCTACTCGGGCCACTCTATGCAAAGACAAGTCCTACGGGAGAAAGGCGCTGGAACTCCCAAGATTGGGACTTAGTCGCAAAAATCAAGGCCTTGGTGCAAAAGCTGCCGGATCTCGAATTACCTCCAGAAGCCAGCTATATGATCCTTGAGACCGACGGCTGTATGACGGGATGGGGCGGAATTTGTAAATGGAAGCCCCAAAAGTATGACCCCAAGTCCATGGAGAAGGTATGTGCCTACGCTAGCGGCAGGTTCCATCCAATCAAATCCACCATTGATGCGGAACTCTATGCCGTCATGAATACGCTGGAAGCACTAAAGATTTACTACCTGGATAAGGCTGACTTGACTATTCGAACAGACTGTCAAGCAATCATAAGCTTCTTCAACAAGTCAGCTAACAACAAGCCTTCCCGCGTACGCTGGCTCGCCTTCACCGACTACATTACTGGCACGGGACTCGCCATCCAATTTGAACACATCAGCGGAGAGGATAACCAGCTGGCGGATACTCTCTCCCGCTTAATTACTTCACTTGTTATTTCAGGATGGCCTGCACCCGAAACTCTGGAAGGACTCAGCCTCGTAGCAACCCGGTTACAGGAGGCACACCAGACACCCTCTCAGAAGGCAAAGGAGGAACACTTGGCGGAAGCCCAAGCCTTGTGCTACAATATGAATCACAACTGCAGCTCCTACAGAGCCTTCCAATGTCCCTCGATACCTACGACGCCATCAGGCGGCGGCTTCAACAGCTGGAACGACAAAGTGCCCAGGAAGCACTTAAAGCTGTTCGACAGTTCCGGGACCTCCATGCCCTGAAGCTATCCGAAGCCACAAAGCGCGCAGGACGCAAGACCACGGGCAACTTCTGGGCCCAGTGGCACCCTGTTGTAACCCAGATTGATGTCCAGCTTGAAACAGCAGTCAAACTCACAACTGACGCAGCCCAACGACTGCCTGCCTTCATGTTCTGAGCACAGCAGAAAGCCTGCGCAAGAAGAAAGCGGTAGCATTCGGCCCAACAATCCAACCCAACCTGGTATCAGAGCCTAGTTCCTTACCTGGCTTAACACCTTCCATGGCTGAGTAGAAACCCCTTTCTAGGTACTCATCGGGGATGTGTGTGATGGTTTCTGACCTTATGGCCGTTGATAACCAGACCATAGCATGCCGAAAAATCCTGGATTGACCCCTCGGGTGGCACAGAGGCTGGACCTAATAAGTCCACCGCAAGGTCGATATTGGGAGAGAAGTAGGTATTCGTGGCCTTGGTGAGAAGGAGACTCAGGAATTCCTTACGCCGATCACGGTGTCTGAATTGCAAAAGGCCGCAGTGCGCGTAAATCTGCAAGAGGCAGTAGCTGCCAGTCGGATGAGCATGACAGATACTAGGGTGAGCGTCTGAAGTTCTCGGAGTGCTCGTCTCTTGTTCGATAAGGTAGGATATATACCTCACACCCTGAACCCAGAGTACCTAGACCTTCATCAATTGTTATACACCTCCGGTGAATGAACACGTTCCTTCCAGCCAAAATAACCTCCTCATACCAAGAAGCCTTACAAGCCGTTGAACCCATAGAACACCCAGCAGTTGGATTCATCAAACCCAGTGATTATACGAGTGTTTCAGCTCAAAATATAGCCCTTCTAAAGCAAAATAATACCCAAATCCAGCTTCTAGTTCAAATTGCCGAAGCCCTACGGGATATCCAAGCCGATATCCAGCTCCTCAGAAAGCAGAAAACAAAGAGTGACAGTCCAATTCTCCCAGAAACTTTACTCACAAAGCTAGAGAATCTGTCCCTCCATCCTAAAACCAGGCCTCCCGAACCACGCGGAAGACTCCTTATTTTTAAAGACCCCTTGCTAATTTTGCAGGAGGAACAAGCAAAGCTAAATGGCAGCAGTAGTCGTGTTGGAAAAAGCGCCCCAGCCCCTGGTCGAAGACCAAATTCGGGGGTATAGGCGAAATCAGCGACGACTCTACACTGCACAACAAGCAACACGGCGGATCGTCCGTCGCTTGACGGGGCAACCTGCCCCTCAACACGTCTTAGAACAGCAACTGGACCCGCAGGAGAAATTGCGCCAATCCATGCGAAACGCGCGGCTATAGCTCCTGCCGAAGTCCTTTATCATTCCAGAACAGATGATGAGCACCACCGAGTATACATCCACCGCTCGGAGGAGTCCATCAGTTGCGTCGGCGACGCACAGGTGGACCGGAACTTCATCCAAGATGACAGTTACCAACAGCTCAGAAAGAGCGGTATGAAGTTCATACACATTGGTGTTATGCAGGTACGCCTGCAGGTGCTCCATCGACACGAAGAAGGAACACTGGCGCTTGTCGTGTTCCGAGACAATCGGTGGCAGGGTGATAAATCACTAATTGCCACCATGGAAGTTGACCTCACGCAGGGGAGCCAATTAGTTTACATTATCCCCGATATTATGATGACTATTGGAGATTTTTGCAGGAATGTTCAAATCTCCATTCTAACTCGGGGCTATGATACATGGCACCATGGTGAGGCCAACTTACTCGTTACCCGAGGACTGATCGGAAGGCTGTCAAACACACCAAACGTGGCCTTTGCATATGAAGTCGCAGGAGTCACTGACTATCTAGCAAGTCACGGTGTTCATGCCCTCCCTGGACGACGGTACTCGACGGCACAGCTGTGTGGGATAAACTGGCTCCTGAAGCCCCCTCAAATCCTGCCTATCCTGACACCCACCGAAGTGTCCAGTACGACACTCCTAGATGGAAGGATCTCACTCAGCTTCAACCATCATGCCTCTATTCCTGACACCACTGAGGATGAGATTGTTGCCATCCTCACTCAAGAAGAGGCTCCAGATGAGACGACGGAGGAAGTTTGGGACACCTTGGGCGAACCAAGCGGAAAATATGACTATTATGTCAAGTATTCTGCTCCTCCGTCCTTCTTCACGCCCTTTCCAACCACACCAACAGGATGGGACGATCTGGAAGATGACCTACCAGGACAGCAGCCTGCCATAACAGGATGCAAGCAGCCTCAGCATCCGGCTCCTCGAAAGGTGATGCCAGCTAAGAAGTGGCGACGCCGCTTTGCCCAACAACAGCCAGCGAACGGGCATCTTACGTGGCGACCCAAAGGACGGGAGAGCCAGCGTCCAACTTGCGGAACCCATGCAGGAGATACACGCCCAGGGGCCTCTGTACTCCGGTCCATGGAACCTCTGCAGGAAGGGACTGGTGACAACACCCACCTTCTAGCCACGTGGCGTCTGACCAACCAAGAAGGCAACTCTGATGCTGAACATGACCCAGATGAGTATTGTGAGTATTTGCAATATTATACTTGTTTGGGAAATACAGATGGAGAAACAGAACTCGTTGCCACTTTAGAAGAAGAAGACTGGGGTATGGAGTATCCCCAGCGGGCACCACCGGCACCACCTCAGCAAGCGAAGCCAACGGAGCGGCTTTGCTCCTCTTCCATTGTCTCTGAATACAGGCCCCCAGTGGAATCAACCATGGGCCCTGTTAACTACCCCCCAGCGGCGAGACCTACTGAGCCTGGTCCAAGCCAAGGACCAACCTTCGGCGACTACCAACCCAAGAATCTGAGGTTCAAAGCCAGGAATACCTCAGAATGGTGGAACCTCCCTTCTGCCCAGCAGCAATCAGGGGCTATCTTCGTTATGCCCCCCCAGATTGGGCAATTCAGCGACGTCTTCATGCGTTGGGAGTCCATCACCAAAAATTCGGTGGCTCTACAGGGTTTCACAGATTCCCGGACAAAGACTGAATTTATTGAGAACTTGCTTGGGGAGTATGAAAAGCTCGCCTGGATCCAGTGGAGGATGGCCTACCCCATGGAATACCAGCACCTGTTGGATCATGCAGGTGGTGCTGACGGTACGCAGAACATCCTCTCACAGATTCGGACCATATTCGCCCTGGAAGATCCCTACCAAGGCTCAACAACAATGCAAGAAGAAGCCTACAGGGATCTGGAACGGTTATCCTGCCAGAATTTACGGGATATCGTTCCTTTCCTTAATGACTATATGCAGGTAGCATCTCGGACTGGCCGGTTATTCACTGGCCCGGAGCTCTCAGAGAAACTCTGGTCAAAGATGCCTGGCTCTATTGGCAAGAAAATCAAAGCAGCATTTGAAGCCAAACACCCAGGTAATACCATCGGAGTTTATCCTCGAGTCCTATTTACTTACAAGTACCTGGAAGAAGCATGCAAGGAGGCAGCCTTTACCCGGGCCCTCAAGGATTTGTCGTTCTGTCACGACATTCCAATCCCGGGGTATTATCAGCGACCCCAACGAAAGGTTGGCGTTCGGCGGTCGACAACCTATAAAGGGAAGCCACATCCTTCGCATGCCCGCATCGAGAAGAAGAAGCACCTCATCCGCAACAGGAGGTGTAGATGCTTTCTCTGCGGAGAAGAAGGGGCATTTTGCCCGAGAATGCCCCAATGAGCGACAGAATGTCAAGCGCGTCGCCATGTTCGAGCAGCTTGACCTTCCTGCCGATTGCGAAATTGTGTCCGTTCAAGAAGGCGATGACCCTAGCGATGCCATCTATAGCATTTCTGAAGGGGAGGAGGACACGGCAATCTTGCAGGAAGAAAAGATTTTCATGTTTCGGGAAGAAGACAGGACCTGGTGGATTGGCCCGACAGGAGGCTACCGCGCCATGGTCAAAGTTTCACAACAACAGTACGAGTGTAGCCACACTTGGGAATTACATCAAGATGTGCCTGACGCTTACGAAAGATGCTCTTGCTGCCAGGCACCCTCCCAAAAGTGCTACCGTATGCACTGCCCAAGCTGTAAGCTGACAGTATGCGGCAGATGCAGCTGGTACTACTTCAGCAAAAGAGTTCCAGTGGCCCAGACATCCCTTCCAAGGTATGAGCCCAATGACTTACTACTTGAACAACAAAATTACATTTCTACTTGTGAAAGGGAAAAGCGGCAGCTGCAACAACAGCTCACTCTCGCCCGTGAAGAGAAGGAGGCCCTTCAACAACACCTCCTTCTTGCCCAAGAGGAAAGCCATCACTGGCAACGTGAGTATGAAAACTGGAGGCTGAAGCACAAAGAGCTCGAAAATACCACCATGGAGCTTGACCGCATGGTGCTCGAGCGAAGTGATTTGCAAAAGGAAATCCAAAAGCTCCAATGGGAAAAAGGAGCACTCAAGCAGCAGGAGGATGAGCCAGCGGATACCGACGACCTTAACGTACTTCTCGTCGACACTACTCAGCGGCTCCTCTCAGCTGAAATGAAGGTGACAACACCACCCCGGCGGACGAAGAATATGCTCTACAACATTAAGGTGAAGTTCGATATTCCCCATATTGTGCCATTTGAAGTCAATGCAATCCTCGACACAGGGGCTACAACCTGCTGCATTGACCAAGGAGCGGCTCCTGTCAATGCCCTGGAGGACAACCCCTTCCTCGTGCATTTCAGTGGCACCAACTCCCGCACTTCGGCCAACAAAAAGCTTAAATTCGGCCGCATGATGATTGGGGAGAATGGCTTTCGGATCCCATACACATATGCCTTCCCGATGAAGTTGGGGGAGGCTATCCAGATGATCCTTGGCTGTAACTTCATCCGCGCCATGCAAGGCGGCGTCCGCATCAAAGGAAATACGGTTACGTTCTACAAAAACGTAACCACAATTCATACTCTCCCATCTGTACCGACTGCAGCAGCTATTGAAGAGCTGGACCTAGATGAGGATGAGTACATTCAGATGCAAGAGCTAGTGCAGTATGCAACGGACCAACAGCCATCACGAGCTTCACCAGCAGCGTTGGCTCCTTGCTTGAAGAACTCAAACGCCAGGGATACATTGGTG
>RXID01015534.1:0-100138 GCA_005019695.1 Trichopus zeylanicus subsp. travancoricus | reverse complement strand
GCCGAGGCCGACGCCGTTCCGCCCTCGCGTGCCGGGGACGGAGGCTGAGGCCTGCGCGCCCGCGTGGTCGTCCACGCCCGAGTCTCGGCGCGCCGGCGCCCCGGCCTCCGCCTCCGCTCCCGCCCTCCAGGCCTCCGCCTCCGCTCCTGCCGCGCACGCCCGCTTGACCTACGCCTCTGCCTTCGCCTCCGCTCTCGCCGCCGGCCTCCTCCTCCGCTCCCGCCCGCACGCCGGGGGTTTATTTGCAAAAATCCGAATTTCGGGGACTTTTCTGTAAATCAATATAATTTCCGGGGGTTTATTTGCAAAAAACCGAATTTTGAGGTTTTTTCTGTAAATCAGAGTTATTTCGGGGTGTTATTTACAAAAAACCAAATTTCGGGGCGTAAAATATAAAAAATAAGTTTATAGGGGTGTATTTGTAAAAATAACCGAGGGTAAAATCGAAATTTTTTGGGAAAATTTTGATTAAATAACAATCAGAGGGTGTGGGTAAATATTTTCGAAAATAAAGGAATGTGGGTAATTCCGGAAATTACGGGAGGTTGTACGTAATTAAGGCTAATTATAGGGACTTATACGTAATTATTCATAGTTTTTTTTTTTATTTGTGGTTCTTTTTCAACAAAAACTTCAAAAATGGCTATATGTAAAATTCCAACCAGCCAGCATTTTATGTTCTTAACTTGAAGGAACAGTAACATTTGAAGATTCCTTTTTTTTTCTTTTTTTTGCAAAAAAAAACAAAAAAATGCCCGCGCAACGATGGAATCCAATGTTGGCGTTGAAGCCAAGACTTGTTATCAACAGGAAGCAGAAAGAACTGCAGCAGCAAACCTGACACCACCAAACAACTTAATTACCTTCAAAATGCTAATCAATATGATTAACATAATAAAACTCTCATAAGTCCAAGCCCTAGTCCCGACTTTGTCAGTTGGGCAGTCACCATGGGCCATGGGCTCCTTGGGTATTTTTGCATATTACCCCAATAAGTTGCTATATTTGGTTAAATGTCATCTTAAATATGTTTGGCCGAAAAGAGAATACGGTGCCAAAAGAGAATCGTATGATGGTAAACCACGAGGGCCTTTTATGTAAGAAAAGCTACAAGGGGTTTTAGTGCAAAATTTCATCACAATTATCATATTCTCCACTAGCCACCCATGCCAGTGTCCTTGTCTCCGGGATTCAACAACCATTGAATATCAAAAATGACTTCCCACAAGATCCAATCTCCAAAGTACTCTCCATTATTGAGTTTGCTGTGATGCATCCATCCCCCTCCTCTTTTTCTTGATTTTTCTATTGATTTTTAGCTCCACAGAAACTGTCTTTTCGAGAACTGGTGGTCCTAGCTCCATGCCTTGGAATCTCCATTGCTGTTCTTCTCCTTTTATCTCTCTCAAAAAGGTGCTTCCTTGATGCCTTTCTTAGCTGTAATGCTAGCATTTGGATAGCTTGTAAAGATCATTCTGAAAAATATTCTGTATAGACTGCTTTTGATCTGTACTTGGAAGTGTTCTCGAGCTTTTTGTTGTTTGTGTTGTTCTTTAGGTAGTTCAAGCATGACTGTGTTGGATTTGGAGCCCATGGATTGCTGCATGGATGTCAGTGTGGTTCCGGAGCATGAGGACAAGGAGGAGCTAGAGCTTGCCATCTCTGGGATCAAAAGCAAGCATTTTGATTCTGTTTTTTGATCTCCTGTTTACTGGATCTTGAAAAAATCTGGTTTTTGCTGATGGTGTTTCATTTTGTTTTCTTTGTTTTGCAGGTGAGATGTGTGCGCTGAAAACAAAGCAGAGTTATTTGGATGAAAAGAGAAGGGAAGCTCTCAACAAGATACTGGACATCAAAGGTTGTTCTAGTAGAAAAAAATGGTATTTTCCACGTTAATTATTGTTGTCTCTGAACGGGGATTTTGATTGATTTACTAGGATGTATAAGAGTATTTTGCCGGGTTCAATCTGCGGGTACGATCGATGATTCAAAGAAGCGAAAGCCGGTCACCATTGAGCAGGAGAAGATCACTGTTAGATTAGTGGGAGCTAGGAAGGAGTTCAATGTGGATAAGGTGTTTGACCAAAGTGCTACACAAGGTGTTTTTGCTTTTAACGTGCTCTGGTTCCTGCATAATTTACTTAAACAGAAACTGATTTGATTGCATAATGGGTTCATAGAGGATGTTTTTATGGAAGTCGAGCCAGTTGTCAGATCAGCTCTTGACGGGCATAATGTATGTATATTTGCATACGGGCAGACAGGAACTGGGAAGACTTTTACCATGGTTAGTGCTTGGTACTTCGTATGAGCTTGAGATTTAGTTTTGTCCTGATGTTGATTTACTGAGGAATTTAGTGTTTGAGCAGGAAGGGATCAGTGATTGCCTAGGGATCGTTCCCCGTGCCATTGAAGAGCTATTCCTGCACGCCTCAAAGGATAAATCAGCAACCTTTACTTTCTCAATGTGCATGTTGGAAGTTTACATGGGCAGTCTTAGAGACTTACTTGCAACAAAGCAGTCATCATATAGAGCAATCGAATCCTTCAGTAAAAGGTTTAAAAGAATTCAAGTTTTTAATCTGAAATGTGACTTTTCTTGATATATTGATTGCCAATTTATTGCTTATTGTGTTTGATTTGGCTTCCAGTACTCTCAATATCCTAGCAGGAAGCAATGGTTCTGTGGAAGTTGAGGGACTAAAAGATGTAATGGTATCTAACTACAAGCAAGCTAAAAGATGGTACACAAAGGGGAAGAGAGCTAGGTCTACTTCATGGACTAATGTCAATGAGACCTCAAGCAGGTCACACTGGTGGGTTCTTCAGCTGCTTCAGAATTCTGTGTTATTCTTGCAGAATAATTTTGATTGGTAATTATTTTATTTCTTTTAGTTCTCTATATTTAGCTTAACTAGAATCACTATTGAACGATCGGGAGGTGCTGAAGGTGGAAATGGAGTAGTGAGCAAGTTGTGGATGGTCGATCTTGGAGGAAGTGAGCGTCTACTAAAGACAGGTGCCACCGGACAGACGATGGACGAAGGGAAGGCAATAAATTTATCTTTATCAGCTCTCGGTGATGTTATTGCTGCACTGAAAAGAAAACACAGTCACATTCCTTTTAGGTATGTAACTTTTGAATTTTCAGAGTTTGCTCCTGCTCATAATTCACAAGTTCCTTTCTTCTAATTCTATTTATACCTTTATGTTCACAGGAACAGCAAGCTTACTCAGATTCTTAGTGATTCTCTGGGTAATGTACTGTGATACTAAAGCAGTATTCAGTTTTGTGCTTTCGTTTTAAATTAACCCTCTTTTTCTGCAATTTATTCAGGTAATGGTTCAAAGGTGTTGATGATTGTCCACATTAGTCCTAATGAGGATGACCTTGGGGAAACAATATGCTCTTTAAACTTTGCAAAAAGAGCTAGAGCTGTTGAGTCTCATAGGGAGCAATCAGAGGCAAGATGTTAATTTTTTAGATGTCGTAGGCTACATATTATTTGTGAAGAGCATTATTTTTGAAGTTAACTAATATTTACTTTTAATCATTTAGGAGTTGAAGAGACAAAAGGAAACCTTCATCAGTGAGCTCAACCAGCAGATACATGTTGCTGAAGAAGAACTGCAGAAAATAAGAAACAAGATTGAGAATGCTGAAATTGTATTGCTAGAAAAGAAGAAGCTCTACTTGACATTGTACCGACTGGTTGAAGATCAGAAGGGTTCACCTAGAAGCCCATTGACAATGCAACATGGTGAAGTTGCAGAAAGCCCACGGGAAACTGAGAAAGCCTTGGTAAAAGCACATTGCAATTCCCT
This sequence comes from Trichopus zeylanicus subsp. travancoricus, assembly GCA_005019695.1. Taxonomy (NCBI): domain Eukaryota; kingdom Viridiplantae; phylum Streptophyta; class Magnoliopsida; order Dioscoreales; family Dioscoreaceae; genus Trichopus; species Trichopus zeylanicus. The sequence continues at coordinate 96,313 of RXID01015534.1, read as the reverse complement.
TCCTCGTTTCATGACTTCTACAGCATGCAGCCGCCAAAGGCAATGTGCCTCCGGGGAGATGAATCACAGACTAAGAAAGTCTAGATTCAGCAACGTGCACTCATTGGACTTAATTGGATCTCAATCACTCAGTTACTCTGATCAACGTCTTAAATCAAAACCACGATGCTCCAAGGACAAGCTATTGACTCTTAAAGACAGCAACTTGAAGCTTCAGGATTTATCTTGTCTCCACAATGTAGAAAACATCAATTGCAGCAGTTCAGATTCAAAGCTGTCAACGGGTGCTTTGAGCAGAAGGGTAACTGCATCTAATCCTAACTTTAGAGCTACACTACGTCAACACAGAAGAAGGATGTCTGATCTAACATAAGAGAAGACCTGTCTGCAAAAGTAGCTTGGTGTAAAGTATCTGGTTTGGCATTTGATGCGATGAGCTTTGTTTTTGTTTTCATACAAATTACATTTTTTTGTTAATGATTCAGTGTGAGTTCTTGAGTTAAATGGTTGATAAATTTCTAATGTATGTTTAGGAAGCGAGTGTTTGGTGTAATTTATGAATTTTCTGCATGATTTTTGTACGTGTATTCTTGAGATCATCTTTTACATAATCTTGCGAACATCTTCTGTTTTTTCTCTTTTAACCTAAATTTTTTTCCTCATAGAGAAAATAGTAACTTTGGTTTTTGCAAATATCCCCCAACATATTGTGGCAATTTTTGTTCACAAGTACATGGGCCTTTTTGATGATGAGTATGTTGTAGATGAACTTGGAAGAGGAGGCATTTTTATTATAAGGCCAAAAGGCACTGAATATGAACACAGAAACACACTTGATCATAACAGATATTTTAAATGTAGTACAATTATACTCTAAATTTAAAGTTTTGACACATTATTTAGGTTTAATCGAGGCATCAGAAAGGGCCCGGAGGCCCTCCAGGCCCGCCAAACAACGGGCCGCAGCAGTCCCTCAGCAAGCAGCAACAACACAGTAAGTACAAGCTGCAAATTCACAAGCACAAACAAGAGACACAAACTTCAGTGTAACAACGATTACGGGAAAGATATAATTGCCCAAGAATGTGAAAATGACTATGAAACAAGACATACCAGTCACAGAACACGTATAATAGATTCTGTGACGTGGCATACTATGCAACCAGATCGATGCTACAAAGACGAACCAAGACGAGATGGGAGCGCAGCAGTCAGGTCCCAAAGCAGGCGGTCCTGCCCAACCAGGAGCGCCCGGAGGCCCGCCAGGCCCAACCGGCCCACCAGGGCCCATACTTGCTCCGCCTTCTGTTTTAGCCACAAGGTATGCTTTGCAAGCATATATATATATATATACACACGTCAAAACCAACAGTCAAGCAACTCTAACATTCAGCAGCATTAGTCTCCAGCTGACAGTCAGCAACAACTTTTTTGGGTGCCTTTTTGCAAAAAATAACAAAACAAATTTTATGCTATTTGCAAGGTTTTTTTTGCAAATGTTGAAATAAAAGCAATTTTTAAATAAAAAATAAAACAGCCGATATCTGCTACAATAGAGGAGAAGATGAAAATTACGGGGAGTTTCGCATTTTGACAAACTATTTGGTTTTTAATGCAAAACTACAGGATCCAGGGCTGCCGCCGGGCTCGGGCTCGGGCTACGGCCCGGATCAAAGCCAATCAAAGAGACCCTTGTCGGTGTTTAATCTCGAGATCCAAAACCACGCGATCGAGATCTCCTCCTGATCTCTCCGATGGCGTCTTTTCCGGCGAGGTCCATCACCGTCCCGGCCCTCCTTCTCCTCTCCTTCGCCGTAGCTTCCCTCCTCCTCCTCCGCGTCCTACCCTCCGTCCCCTCCTCCCCCTGCTCCTGCCCCTCCTCTTCATCTTCTTCCTCCTCGCCTTCCCCCGTCTCCACCTCCGCCGAAGACGTCGCCTGGCTCCGCGACCAGCTCCGCCTCAACTCCCTCCCCGAACCCCCCTCCTCCCCCTCCGAGTGGTACGACCCTCGCAAGGGCATCAACCCCCGCACCCGGGACCAGCAGCTGGACGACCTCATCCACTTCAAGGGCATCTCCCATTACGAGAACGATAACAACTTTTCCCACACTGCGCTTCCGTGCCCGCCGCAGCTTCTCGTCGAGGTGCACCATTCCAACTATGGCGAGCCATGGGCCGGCGGCCGCGACGTCTTCGAGTTCCTCGCCAGCGCAACCGCTCTCCCGCCCTCCGCCCTCGTCCTCGAGATCGGCTGCGGCACGCTCCGCGTCGGGATCCACTTCATTCGCCACCTCGACCCCGCCCACTTCCACTGCCTCGAGCGTGACGAGCTCTCCCTCCACGCCGCGCTCCGTTACGAGCTCCCCTCCCGCGGGCTCCTCTACAAGCGCCCCTTGATCCTCAAGGGCGACGACATGGATTTTGAGAGGTTTGGGAAGGGGATTGAGTACGATCTCATCTACGCGAGCGCCGTGTTCCTCCACATGCCGGATGCGCTTGTCTGGACGGGGCTGGAGAGGCTTGCCTGGCGGCTGAAGCCGGAGAAAGGGAGGATTTTTGTGTCGCATAACATCAAGTTCTGTTCGAGATTAGGCGGGGAGGAGTGCTCCAGGAGGCTGAGTAGGTTGGGGCTGGAGTATGTTGGGAAGCGCACGCACGACAGCTTGCTGTTCAATCACTATGAAATCTGGTTCGAGTTCCGGAGGATGAAAGTCTAGATACTCGCTGAATCAAAGGTGTTGCCTTTGATTGCTGGAAGTTGCCTTTTTGAGCTCTGATATCTGAGAATGGGAGTGAGATAAAGGCCAGAGATATGAAATCTATCAGGACTGAAGGTACATTCGGTCGAATAGTTCACTGATTCTTTTGTGCAATGCAGATGGAAACTAGATAGAGAAAGCTTGGATTTGCTCAGCTTAGCTCAAGTCTTGAAATTGTTTCTGAATTTTTGGTTGACATGTGGATCTGTGAAATGTTTTATCCTTCAAGTTTGCAAGATGATTAGAAATGTTCTGCGCAGGTCTAACCAGTTGTTGCTTTGTTTTAAACCCAACACTAGCTAATTTTAGATGTGGTTTTCTTTAGCTGTCGTTTATCAGGGGTTTGTTATTGTCTTAGCACTTCATCTCCATTAATAGTTCATTTGTGGTTTGTAATGACTTCTTGTTTACATATATTCAATGATCATGCGTCCTCCATTGGCAAGGTTACTGTTTCTTAATTTTTTCAATCATAGGAGCACATTTTCGGCTTTGAAGTTTCATAGACACTCAATTTGGCTAAAATCTTGTATTGTTTTTGAGCAGAAAGGTGAATTAATTTCATTGCTACAGAAAGATTCTGTCTTCATTACTGGTTGTTAATTTTGTGTGAAGAGTTTTGATTGATGGACTTTGTGGGTACATGTGTTTGTTAGGTAACGAATTGATATTGAGAAATCCTCCATGATTTTTTTCCTTTATTTGGATCTTATATTGACGAATAATGAAGTTGATGATTCAGAAGTGACGTATCGTAGTAAGGTTGTAGTGAATCATGAGAAAACTTGATGGTTTGTTTTGGAATGACCTTAAAAGAACAGATTAAGATTGTTTAGAATGAATCAAGTATCAGTCACTGATGAGTAGGGAATACTAGTCTGAGGGAAAAGAAGATGATGTGTATTGTTATTGTATGAAGATTGAATATGACCATAAGAGCTGCTGTTATCTTCACTTTTGATTTGATCACAACCATCAACTAAGTTCAAGAGCTGTTCGCAACTGTTCCTGTGTATCCATGGCAGTTGTTTTGATACTGTGGTATCCAACTCATGCTTAGGAAAATTATTTGGTGATACTTAGAATTTTGCCCAAAAAATACTTGCTCATTGTTTGGCAGCAAGCAGTTGCTCAATTCCAATCACTTTGCAGGTTACATTTCAGATTCCTCCTTTTCCCTTTCTTGCCTCGATTTATATCTCGGCTCTTCCTACCATTTGGAAAGCTAGATAAGTATTGTGATCTGGTCCTGATATTCAATTCATTTGCATCTTTGAAGTCATTTTTCACATCATATGTGCTAAATGAGTTCTTGTTTTTGGATTCTTCAACTCGGAGACATGTATCTTTTTTGTGATTGCTGATGGGGACTAAGTGAGGTATTGTCTGCTACGCTATCTTTGGAGGTTGTTGACAGGTAAGACAATATGGGTTAAGAATTGTTTGGTTGATCACAGTGCTAGAGTTATATGTGAATATCTTAAAATAAAGAAAGGAAAGTTTTGATATTTATCTAACTTCAATTACTTGTGGGGTTATATTCACGCATGTATTAACTTTTATCTCTTGTTTCCCTCCCATTCCGAGCTGGAGCACAAGGTCATCACCGTCTGCTGCCTCCTCTTTAACACGCCTCCTCCTCTCTCCTGTTGCCACTGGCTCTATCAACATCACGGGCTTTATCTCAAGCTCATCAACCGTGACTCCATCCTCTCCCCACTCTTTCCCCGCAGCCTCAGCTGCATGCAGCATCTCAACCTACTACTCCGAGGCCGCGGCTCCTCCATGCGTTATCTCGACTCTGCCATTGCCCTTTGCCTCCTAGCCTGGACCGACCATTGGCAATTCCTTAACACCGACAACGGCGTCGTCTAGACCCAGTGTCCCTTGCAGCCACATCCTCTGCAACTCAGACCAGAGTGAATGCCCAAACAACCACGCCTGCTGGTATCTGATAGTATACAAAGACCGGTCCTTTACCCAAGGCGTGCTGTCGTCGGAGTTCATCATGAATTCCCTCTCCAACGGAATAGTGTCCATCCCAGACATTGTCTTCGGCTGCTCATCGAGAAGGAGCCGTGGCATGTTCACTGGCCGGAACATTGTCGGAATCTTAGGCATGAACTACGATCTCCGCTCCTTCGGCAGTCAGGTCAACTCCATTTTTGCTGGAAGTCTTTTCTCTTATTAGTTCTGTAACATTATAGGTTATTTATTAATTTATTTTTTAAAATAAATTTGATTGTACAATTCGGATAAATAATTTAGAAATATAGTAAATAGCTCAAGTTTAATTGTTTGATTGATATTTGTATGATAATGAATGACAGTATAGATGAAGTTAAATTTTATGTGTATATTTATTTGAGTGTTTCGTGATGGATCGAAATATCTTATATTATACTCGGTATCTATTTTTATCTTAAGATTACCTATTTAGAGGAGAATAAATTTTATAAGACCGAATCCAATTGAAAATTTAAATTTTAATTAATTTATTTGAGTTATTTGATCATTACATTTCTAAAAATATCTTTAACCTTATTTATAATTATAAAATTTTATTTATAATTATATAATATTTGAAGGGGTTTTTTTAAAAAAACAAAATTCATTCACAACAGGGATTTGGAATTCGTTGGCCGTGAATTTTTTATTTAGGAAATTTTTTCTCCTCTTTAATTTCCTAAATAAAAAATTCACGGAAGCAAACTCCTCTGGAGCGTTCCGGTGTCTTACCGGTGCTGTTCGTGTTGAGGCCTCTTTGGGCAAGGCTTCCAGGACCAGAAAGACCGGCTATTGCAAGAACAGGATTACAGGGAAGAGGCTTTCTCGGGACGACTAGACCGGCTTTCGCAGTTCGCTACACCCTCATGCGTATGGTGGTTTCGCACCCCCAAACCCCCGCGTATTCTCAGTCGGCGAAGATGATAACCACCGGCTCATACCCCCGTAAAAAAAGAAGTCAACAGTCAAATCTGAACCTTGTCGCTCTTCTTTCTTTCCTCGTGGGCAGGAAGCACACCAGCAGCGTGCCTTGCGTGATTCCACTGTGTTTAAAATGGTAAATATTTAAGGTGAATCAATTGATATTTACAAAAAATTTTTAAAATTTCATTTTTGATCTTAATATATGTAAATTAATTTAATTTAATTTTATACTTATTTTTTCACAAGTCTTACATCAAAGGATAGTATTAGAGCCATCAATTGATATTAGAATCTATCTTTGATATTTGGTTCACGAGAAATCGAATTATAATTTAATTTTTATTGAATTTCTCAAAGTCTAATTTAAAAAATATGAGTTTTTGTCCTAGGTTTTGACTCAAAATTATTTTGAGTAATCTATTGGTATTACTAATCTTATTGGTGGAGAAAAATTCGAGATTGAATTTCAAAATTTCAATTTATAGTGACTTTTTTCAAATCAATTGAATTTGTAAAATTTTGTAAATTAAAATTTTATAAGAGCTTTTATGCAAACTAGAATTCAATTGGTTTTATATGCCTTTCAAATCGCATTTGAATTGCAATGACAATTTACGGTTCCCAAGCATATTCATATTAATTTTGATTAATTATGCTAATAATTTTAAATATATATAAATTAAAATATATTTCTTAAATAATTTTAATTATAAATATTATTATTTTATATATTTTTTTTTAATTTTAGTCAATTTAACCCAAAGATTGAGTTGGTAAAAAAAAGAAATAAATATAGAATATTTGAAAAATTTATTTGTGGCTATAAAAAAAAAGCCAAAACGTATTTTTATTGTTTGTTATGATTGTTATGAATTTTATTGGTGGGATCTCATGATTTATACTATACTCTGAAAGAAGATAGTAGAATATTATAATATAATCTTAATTTTGATTTTGTTGGTTATGTTGTCAGATGTTGTGGTTTGTGTTAGTTTTCTAAATGAGTTAATACAAAATCACAATATAATCTCAATTTAAAGTCAATGGAATAAATTATTTATTATTGAAATGTATTTGTTATGTACTTGAGTTATCAATTATAAAATTTGCAGTATAAAATCTAATAATCAACTTCTCAAGGTCTAGATTTTGAATAGATCAAATTACTCAACTTGAAGAAGTAAATTAAAGGCTCATTTGGTATTTCAAAGTTTTCACATTGCTCTTAACACTTTTGAATCATTTATTGGGTTTAACCAATTTAAGAGGTCTCAGTTTGAGAAATAACACAAAATAGATAAATTAGCAAAGTTAATAATCAAAAGAATAATTTCTGAAATAATTCGTGTTAATTTGCCAAATGTTTATTTTGCCAAGAAATTGCTTCGAAGTATTCATGACAAATTTGTTGAGTCCTTCAAAATTTAAAAAATTATCTTTGACTCGCAAGCTCTATAACACAAAATTAGCTAAGTATAGAAATATTTAAGAGCATATCTTGGCAATATTTTCAAATGCACATGTGTTGAAAAATTTAGGTTTGAATCTTGATGATAAATATATTATATACTATATATTGGACTCACTGTTTGCATCCTTTGAAAATTTTATTATAAATTATAATACGCATGATCGTCATTGGATGATAGATGAGTTACTGAATCAGTATGTCTCAGACGATGAAAAAAGAAAAACTATTAAAGTTAAACTTGTTAAAATTGAATCAGCAAATCTAGTTAAACAAAATAGAGATTTAATCTCAATCCAAAAAGCCCTTCAAGAAACAGACTTTGAAGAAAAATAGAGTAAGAATGGTGTGAAAGGAAAGACATACATTCAGTCAAAAAAACGATTTGTTTTTATTGTAACAAGAAAGGACATGTTGTAAAAGACTGTTACAAATTAAAATTTCTGTAGGAAAAGAAATAAAGTAAATTAAATATCTTGTTTATTTTGAATTAAATTATATTAATATTTCTCTTGATACATGGATTGTGAATACGAGATCATCGATTCATATATCAACTATTATGCAAGGGTTCTTGGACCTAAAAAAATCAAATGATTAAGAGAAATACGTATTCATGAGGAACAACGAATGAGGTGAGGTCATTGACATTGGGATGCACTCTCTGGTTTTTCATGACAGCGATACTATTTTACTATCAAAAAAAGTTTTTATACCAGCTATCAAACGCAATTTACTATCAGCATCCAAACTTATAAAAGCTAGTAACTATTTTATTTTTGGTAAATATTGTGTATCTCTAATGATGATATTGTTGTTGTTACTACTAATACTATATTTGATGATCTGTATAAATTATATATGAAACCGGATCTTGATTCTAAGTTTAGTGTTATAATATTAATTCCAAACATATATTTTCTTCTGATCTAATTGTATAGTTGGATGAAAATTTTTCTTGTTTGTGGCATTATCATTTAGGTCATATTGGTAAGATAAATTGGAGAGATTTTACCATGATAGGATCTTGTAAAATGTAAATTTTGATGATTTAATATTTGTGTAGATTATATTTAAGGTAATATGAAAGCATCATTTTTAAAAACATTAAGGTCTAATAATTTATTAGACTTAATCTATATAGATGTTTGTGGTCCAAATGGAGTTGTTACTTTGAATAGCCAAAGGTATTTTGTGACATTCATTGATGATTATTCACAAAATGATTATGTATATTTACTACACAAAAAATCAGATGTATTTGAAATATTTGAAATCTACAAGGTCGAGGTTGAAAATTAACTAGGCAGAAAGCATAAAGCCATCAAGTCAGATAGAAGAGGTGAGTACACTTCAGATATTTTCTAAAATTTCTTACAGAAGCATCGGATCATTCCAGAAAATGCAGAGCAAAATAGAGTAGCAGAAAGAAGAAATAAAACCTTGATGGATATATTACGTTGTATGTTAGTTTTTAGTGAATTAGCAGACTCATTATGGGGTCGAGCACTGAAAATAACTACATACATTTTAAATAGATTATCATTCATATCTATTGCTCAAACTCTTTTTAAGTTATGGTTTGACAAAAAAATCCAATATAATTTTAGAATTTGGGATTGTGATACAGAAGCTAAAGTTGCTAAACCTAATATGTCAAAAATTGCAGCTCACAGTTTGAGTTATAAATTTATTTATTTTCCTGAAAGATCTAAATATTATAGATTATATTATTCAATTCAGGATTCTATATTTGAAAGTAGAGATGTCAAATTTATTAAATAGAAAATATCTATCACAGGAAGCAAGAGGAAGAGAATTGAATTTGAGGATGAGTCAAATAGAGCTGAACAAGATAAAGTACCAATAGCTGTATCAAGTCAGCTGGATGAAAGACCCTGAAAATTTGTAAATTAGCTATATCAAATGACTATATTATATAATTAGAGGAAACTGGAGATATGCATATTTAGAGTTTAGACAAAATGTGTGGCCTACAATTGGCTTTGCAAACCTTGTACAGGTGAGCTATCGATCAATCCCTCTTGTCAATCCCCTAGTGGACAATCAATCTACTCTTGTTATGAAAAATTTGTCTAAGGCAGAGAACTTGAAGTCAAACCTAAGACCGGGGCAAGATTTTTATGTCTAAAAATTTGAGTCATCAACTTTCTCAATCTTGGCAAATTGCTTACATAGAGGCGAGTCAGTTCACCATTACGATCAACATGTCAAAGATGGCATCGAGAAGTTCTCTAGTTATAAATCGAGTATAGAACCTATGGGGGAATCCAAAGGAGGTACCTAGATCATCAATTACAGAGAATTTTTCAGAAACCATGAGCAGTGAGAATGCAAGATTTTGAATAAATACAATAATTGAAGAAATTGACTCAATGCAGAAAAATGAGGTTTAGTCTCTTGTGTAAGCTTTTGAAAATTGTAAACCAATTGGCTTTAAATGAGTTTATAAGATAAAATTGAAGTGAATGGTGAAATTGATAAGTATAAAGCGAGATTAGTTGTTAAATATTACACTCAAAGAAAATGAATTAAGTGTAATAAAATTTTTCCTCTAGTCTTCAGAAAAGATTCATTTAGAATATTTATGACATTGGTTGTACACTATGATTATTAAAACAATTGTTTTGAATAAAATTTTTGAAGAAAAAATTTATATGATTCAACCAGAAAAGTTTATCAAAAAAAGGTGATGAAGCAAAAGTCTATATATTACATAAATCTATTTATGGTTTGAAACAAGCGTTCCAACAGTAATATTTCAAATTTCATGAGGCAATCACAAAATTTGGCTTTTAGGAGAATATAACAGATAACTATATATATATATATATATATGAAGATCAATAGGGGTAAAATTCAAATACTGATGCTATATGTTGATGATATTTTATTAGCTGGTAATGAACTCAATTCTCTCAGAAAAATTGAAAAAATATTATCTATAATTTTTAAGGTGAAGAATCTTGATAATGTTCCGTATGTCTTAGATATTAAAATATATAAAGATAGAAAGTGTCGATTATTTAGGTTTTCTCATGAGACATATGTTACTAAAATTCTTTAGAGATATGATATGAATAATTGTACGATTGAAAAATCACTTAAAATCAAAGGTAACAAGCTCAATTTCTAGTAATGTCCTCAGAATGAGATTAATAAATGGGAGATGCAGAAAATGTTCTATATTTCAATTGTTGGCAATTTGATATACTTGATGATCTGTACCGATTCAGATATTACTTTTGTTGTAAGATTTCTTGGTAGATATCAGAGTAATTCAGAAATGCCTCATTGGAAAGCAATTAACAAGGTTTTTTTGCTATTTGAAGGGAACCTAAAATTATTTGTTTCTATTTGATGATTATAAACTATTAAATATTCTTGGATATATAGACTTTTATTGGAGAGGATGTAAAAATAATTTGAAGTCAACATTTGGTTATATATTTACTTTAACAAAAGAGATTATTTTATGGGGTAATATGAAACAGACTATTACTATTTTGTCAACTATGGAGACAGAGTGCATAACTTGTTGTGAGACTAGTAAATATATTATGTGGTTAAAATATTTTCTTTCTGACCTCAAAATAATTGATTATATTGGCAAATCAATACAAATGGTCTATAATAATGATATAGTTATATTTCTCGCTAAAAATGCTAAATGTTATTTCAAAGCAAAGTATATTAAATTGCAATTTCATTATGTCTATGAAAAGGTATAGAAAAAAGATATTATTGTTTCATATATATTCTCTATAGATAATATAGATGACTCAATGACTAAAGGTCTTACAATGAAAATATTTAAGAAGCATGTCAATCATATGTAGATAATTTATAAAAATGATATTATATTTTAGTTATTGCATGTATTTTATTTATTTATATTTTGCTTATCAGTAAAATGCTACTTTTTTCATTTGAAGTGGTTCTATCGATGTATTTTATTTTTTTAAATCTTTCAATTTGGAAGATGGAGTTTTTGAAAATGCCATGAGTCATTAGGTAGATTGGTGATGACTACCTATATGAAGATCTAGTGATCATGTGTAGGTGATTATTGAAATGCTTGATACAAAGGTATGACTGGGCATCACATCCATTTTATACCTCTCATTTAGATGATGTGCATTAGTACTTGTTAGATGTCCTTAGTAAAATTTTTGTATCTAAGTGACGTGTTTTTGAAAGAAGCACGAAATGAGTATATCATCAATAGAAAAGGCATAAAAATTTTTACTACTATTATATTTTATTGTATATCGTTTTCCATGAGCATATTGTTTATACTTGTATTTGATATTATTCAATTCAACTAATATAGCACTCTACTTGATTTGACATAAAAATAGTTGGTATATCATTAATATACATTTATTCATGATTGGGCATGTATGAAGACTATTGAAGAAGAGTGGTATACTCCATTATTTTTGAATTTTACAGTTGGGATTTCAAGTAAAAATTAATCTCTTAAAAATTATTTTTAGTATACATCTATCTATGTATATATAAATAAATAGATATATAAGTCAAGTAGGAGATTGTTAGTCCTATGATCTTATAGATTATTTATTAATTTATTTTTTAAATAAATTTGATTGTGCAATTTGGATTAAACAGTTTGGAAATATAGTAAATGACTCAAATTTGACCATATAATTGATATTTATATGATAATAAATGATAGTACAAATAGAGCTAAATTTTATATGCATGCTCATTTGAATATTTCAGATGAGTCAAAATATTTTATAGTATACTCAATATTTGGTTTCATCTTAAAGTTACCTAGTTATTAGAGGATAAATTTTATAGGACTGAATCTAATTGAAAATTTGAATTTAAATTGACTTATTTGAGTTATTTGGTTTTTGAAACTTTTTGAAAATGTTTTGCTCTTATTTGTAATTACAAAATTTTATTTATAATTATATAATATTTGGAAGGGTTTTTTTATAAAAAGCCAAAATTCGTGCTAATAGCCATGGATCAATTAGGATTCACAGGAAAAATTTTAAAATTTCACTTCAGATTTTAAGTATATTAATTTATTTTATTTTATTTTATTTTATTTTTTTACAAAATTTACATCAAACGATAGTATTGGAGCCATCATATGTTACTATTTACCTGTCTCGGTGCACCGTCCCACATCTAAGCTTTGACCACAACATCCTGATGCCCGATAATTATGTGAAAACTGAAAAAAAAGTTTTGGACTTAGGTGTAGAACTTACTTATCTGAGGGGGTTTTTATAAATATGTACCTTTATATGACCTCTCCCGATTCTTTTTCTCTTTTGAATGTTTTGACGGCGAAAACAGAGAAAATTAGGATTTATTAGAAGATGGATCAACAACGAGTTTTGACCAAAAAGTTCGCAAAGATTTAGAAGGAAAAGACTAGTACTACATTTAGGTAATCTAATACTCCTCTTTTTAGGTCAAAGTGATATTTAACATTAGTTTTTTATTTTCTTTTTTTCTTATGATCTAAAATGTGAATTTTTTCCATCATCTTTAGGATCTAATTAGTATCTAATTATTCATGAATCGAGTTAGAGTTTGATAAGGTGATATTGGTGTATATTAAACACATGGTATATTAAGTTAGTATAAAATCTTTTCATGTATTTTGACTTAGGGTGATTTCTATTAGGGACATGTATTTATTATTAAGTGTTAACAACAACTTAAAATTTATTATGGTTATAATTTAAGAGCTAATCTCTTTCATCTTTTTAATTTTAAAACTTAAGAGATGGAACTTCATGATGAACTAATATTTTGATATGATGAGTGGACTTCACTTAAATTTTATTTAATCCTCAAGTATGATTAAATTAAGACCAATGTAAATTATTAGGCTTGATGTTAAATTACTTTATTTCGAGACATGTTTGGGTGATTATGGATTATAATTGGAATATTTGTGATCTATCTTATATTCTTCTCATCAGATAAGAGAACGAGGAACTCTTGTTAGTGCTAAGTGATATTTTAATATGCTAAAATGATTTATTTGCTTAAATTACTGTATTTATTTATTTAAAATAAATTTTTATCTGATTGATATGATGTGATATTATATCGTGACTTGTGAAATGCGTGTGACTCCATAATTTGAGATCGAGAAAATCATATTTATCATATATAGATAATATATATATATATATATATATATATATATATATATATATATATAAAATTAATAAGTTTTGTCATATATTCATATAGAACTATATTTTATTTTAAGAAATTATACATGTATTCTTTAATTATGATATCTCATGTGTGAGTGATTTATGGTTTATTTTATTTTGTTAATTTTGACTATGTTCCACCATGATTCATATTGTGACCCTACTGTTGAGGGTTAAACAATAGTCATGTCGACATACATGTGATTATAAAAAATCGATTTCATTGTCACTCGCAGATATTAAAGCAGCGGTATATTCATGTTATGATCCCTCCTGAGATATCGTACATTCGTAAAAAGTCCACTAGATTTAAGTATGTCAATGTACTTGTGATTTGGAATACCTATTATGTCTATATTTGATTTTGTAAAGAAAACACCGGTCATTATTTACTTGTATATTATTATTAGTACCTTTATTGTTATTATTGCCATTATTTTCCTCCTCCAGAAAAGAATTCTTGTTTTAAGGACATATGAGTTTATTACTTAATTTAAACATAACTTCATAAGAGATTAATATTTTATGAAAAATATACTTCAAAATTTTATTTCATATTAAATTGTCAAGTTTATATGAAATCACTTATTCTCTTGCGGATTTTGATATAGAAATTAGTTCGGAAAAAAAATGGGTGATGCTCTATAAAATTATTTCTAAACATTATTTCTTATTAGAAAAAATAAGTGATTATTTAGAATATTATTTATTGATTATTTGAGTTCTAGAGTTTAACTACGAATTACATTATTTGATTATTTAGATTTTGTGACTTACTTATATTCTTAATTTATAATTTCATTACTCCTGATTTTAAGTATTCTCTTTATTAATTCATTATATTATGTTAAATATTAATAGTATATGTTAAAATTATTATTACAGATTATAGAATTATTAAAAAGAATTATACTTTATAATTATATAAAATGAGCTTTATATACACCTTACATAAGTAGGTATTCGACGCCCTGTCACATCGGAGCCATATGCACTACTACTATTTAGACATGAGAAGCAACAGCATCAGCTCATCCACGCCGTCAACCTAGACATTCCTTGGGAGGTGTTTGCTCTCGGAGACGACGGAACGGGCAGCACGGTGATTGACTCCGGCTCGCAGTACACAGTCCTTGTTGGCCCGGCATATGACACGATGATCGATAAAATGGACGCCTTCTTTGCATTCCGTAACTCCTGGTGGGTCGTCGGCGGGCAGTACGGACTGGACTTCGACGTGTGTTACCTGATCGTCGACGGGATGCGCAAGGAGTTGCCGGCAGTGACGTTTCACTTTCAGGGAGGGGACTTGGTGCTGCCGCCAGAGAATGTGTACGTGTTCTCGGTGGGGAAGCCGGCGGTGTTCTGCCTGGTCATATTGCGGGACTAGAATAGGAGGGTGATCGGAGCCATGCAGCGGAGGAACAAGAGGTTCACGTATGATGTCTGGATCAATGAGGTCTCCTTTGCGCATGAAGTATGCGCTTAAAGCTCTCGTCTTCGCCATGCATTTCCGCAATTGGATAAAACAATAATCGATTAATGTTTTGCTTCAAAATTTCAAAGGGCAATGCTTCCTGATTTAGTTTGTTAATATGCCGTTAGGTTGAATTAAATTAGTCGAGGTGTAGTTTTTTGGTTTGATTAGAAGTTTAGATATCAGAAACCCTAAAAAAATTTAGGTTATTATGACAGGAGCTTTGGGAAAAATGCCCCAAAACAATCGACCCATGACCTGAATTCGGCCAGGATTTCAATTTACATGCAAACAAACCGAACCTAAATTCGACCGTCTAATGATTTGACTGTGGCCTAAATTAATAAATCTAATTAGGATCATAAACTGTGCAGTCTATCTGATCTGTGCTTTTGTCGGCAACGGCAATCAAGCGGAAACGCGTGGAGGAAAGAACCCGTCGCTTTCCGCCGACGTAGGGGCCGGCCTCACGCAAAGATTCCCGCCAACAGTCTCGGCTGACGGCACAGCCAAACCCGCGCCACGGCGAGTCGTACACGCCTCTGAAAACCGAATGTTTTTACAGCTATGCCCTCATCTATATCCTAAAATAAAAAAATAAGTTAAAAATACCCTTAATCATCTGTTGACTGAGTCAAATTATCTCGATTAGTCGTTTTTAGTATAGTATTAGCTTAATTAATCAAATGATTTGACTCCGTCGGTAAAAGTTCGATGATTCATATATGATGTTGAAAATGGTAACGGGAGATGGATTACTAAAATAACACAAGAAAACAATAGATATTAGATAGGATGCACATCTCAGTCAATCGAGCAAGATCGATAATTCGGAAAAAAAAAAATGAAATTAAAATTTAATAGTTTGACACCAATCAACCATTATCTTCCACGTTTTACACGTCAGCTCCTGCCCCTTGTCTCACATGCTCATCCGAGCATGTGCATTGTTTAGGAGCATCGACACTCAATTCTATCGAATACATACACGACGTCACGAAGCTGCATTACGTGTCTGTAAATAATTGGTTACAGCCGAAGAAAAAACCGGACCACATACTTCTCCTGCTACCCGAATGACACACCACCACGTGTTCCCATCAATGCCCTTATTTAATATCCACAAACTCCATCCGAAACCGCAGTGCAATTACAAAACTACCCCTCCCCTCTACCTCTCCTTCATCTAGCACAACCGTAAATGAGTCCAAAAACAAGGCAATTTCATAATAAAACCAGCCGAGCACAGCAATTCGTGGAGCGGATAATTCCAGCACCGGTTTCCCGGTTACGGCCCCAGAGACGAGAATGCCACGTGGCGGTCACTTTTTTGGCACTTTTAAAAATGCACCGTTCTCTTTCTTCTTCTCCGTCGCACTTCGTCCTCATCGTCCCCACCCCACCCCTTTCGATTCTCTGCTCGTTCGTGGATCTCGCTCGCTGGTTCGATTTCAACGATGGAGATCTCGTTGGTCGGTCGCGGCGCCGGCTTGGCGTCGCCGGAGCTGTTCTCCGCTCGGAGTTTTGGTGGATCGAACAGCACAAGCCGGCTTCTTTCGCGGATTGGCCAAGTTTGTGCCGCTCCGGTGAGCCGGAAGCGGATTAGGCCGGCGATCAAGGCCGATCTGACGGCCTTCCGGTCGGAGATGGTTGGCGAGAAGCAATCTATTATTGATTCAAATCCTTTCGTGAATAAATCTGTGAGTTTTTTTTTATTTTTTTGGAATTTAATTCGAGGTATTGATACTTACCCAAAAAAAAAGAGTTATTCTTGCGGATTTTTAATATTTTGAGTAGGATAATTGCCATAATTTTCATTACGAATAATTCCAATTTCTCTCAATGATCTGCCTTTTTTTCAAGAAAAGTGCTGGAATTTGCTTTTATATTTATATGGAGCTTCTTTTTACTGTCCCAACATTTTTTGACGGTTCTCTAATTTCTGATTATTCTATTTTGATTTATGCGATGGATATTAGAAAAACAAAATAATACCATTTTTCTCCTAGTATAACGCGAATAATTCCAATTTCTCTGAAGAATTTTCTAATTTTGTTTCATTTCGTGGCAGAGATTTATGGATATAATCCTTTATCTAGGAAAAAAATGGGGTCCAGATTATTTATGTCTTTTCTTGTATTTTTAATGATTTTCTTTTTTGTCATTTTAGGCTGGTGCCGCACGATTATTTGTCGGTTTACCGCTGGACGCGGTTTCGGCTTGCAACACGGTGAACCACGCGAAGGCCATCGAGACCGGCCTCAAAGCGCTCAAACTATTGGGCGCTGACGGGGTCGAGCTCCCTGTCTGGTGGGGTTTGGTCCAAACCGGCTCGCCCGACCAGTTCAGCTGGACCGGCTACCTCGCCCTGGTCCACATGGCACAGGAAATGGGTCTCCAGCTCCGCGTTTCCCTCCTCCCCGGATCCGCCAACCCTTGTTTCCCCTCACTTCCAAACTGGGTTTCCCGGCTCACCGCCGCCAACCCAGACCTCCTCTTCGCCGGTCGATCCGGTAGCCGCCTCGCCGGCTGCATCTCCTTCGCCGCCGATGAGCTACCCGTACTCGCTGGCAATACTCCGCTCCAGGCCTACGAGGGCTTCTTCGCCGCCTTTCGCTGCGCCTTCGCCGATCTCTTCGGCTCCGTCATCACGGATGTTACGGTCGGTCTCGGTCCCGACGGCGAGCTCCGGTATCCTTCGGTTCCAAATCCGTCGAAGCCTTTCGCTGGCGTCGGAGAGTTCCTGTGCTACGACAAGTACATGCTCTCAGATCTCAGAAGGCATTCGGAAGCGGCCGGGAATCCGCTCTGGGGCCTCTCGGGCCCCCACGACGTGCCGGAGCATAGCCAAACCCCTGAATGCGGCAACTTCTTCAGAGACCACGGCGGCTCGTGGGAGACGCCTTATGGCCATTTCTTCTTGTCTTGGTACTCCAATATACTCCTGGCACACGGAGACGGAGTTTTGGCTACTGCATCCAAGGTGTTCGACGGTCTGCCCGTTAGACTTTCAGGCAAGGTACCGCTTGTGCACTCTTGGCATACAAGCCGGTCACGCCCTTCGCAGTTGACTGCTGGGTTCTACAATGTGGATGGACGTGATGGGTATGACGCAGTGGCAGCGATGTTTGCGCGGAACTCTTGTGCTATGGTAGTTCCCGGGATGGACCTCGCCGACCGGGAGCAGCCCCAGGGCTTGCAGTGCAGCCCGGAGTCGATGGTGACTCAGATCATGAAGGCGTGCGCAAAGCACAACGTGCCGGTCGCCGGAGAGAATTCCTCAGTCGCCGGAAGCACTACTGGGTTTAATAGGATCAAGGAGTGTTTGTCTGGTGGGAATTCTTCGACAGTCAATTTGTTTACTTACCAGAGGATGGGCGCAGACTTCTTCTCGCCGGAGCAGTGGCCTTTGTTCGTGAATTTCGTGCGGAGCATGACTCATCAGGAGCTCGAATGGGATGATAGAGTAGTTGGCGGGGAGAAGCCAGTCTCACTGCCTATGACCGCCACCCCCTCCGCGACTGCGGCTGCTCAGGCGCCTGTGGATGATAGAGAGATGCAAGCAGTATGAGAAGCAGCAGCAGGAGCAGTTTGTTGTTCCCTCCTTGGATGTAAATATGTTGCATTACTAGAGAATGTAGAACGAAGGATGCTGTGTGCTACTTTTTTTGAGGCACTTAAGAAATTATGCTTGTTGTAATTTGTATCAGAAATTTAGAGCTCAGAGAAGCTGAGTTTGGTGTTTCGTGTAAAATTATGTGATTCATATTGTGATTTTATATCAATAAAATTATGTTGTGAATCATTCCTTCCATGAGATGCAGCTTTTGAGAATCAATAGACTATATATTTGCGTGTTCCTCACTGTAATCATAGTCATGCTTATTAGACTCGTTTCTAGTCCTAAGCGCATTCTTCATCGACGAATGAGAGCTCATTGCGCCGAGTATCATACGTGAACCTCTTGTTCCTCTGCTGCATGGCTCCGATGACCGTCCTCTTCCTGTCCCTTTCAAACGCCAGGCAAAACACCTGCTGGTTCACCTCTGAGAACACGTATACATTCTCCCAGGGCAGCACCAACTTCCCTCCCCGGAAGCGGAATGTCAGGGGCGATGGCCACACGTCGTCGGACACGTCACCCATCAGGAAGCAGTCCTCGAAGAACAACCCGAACTGCTCTCCGGTGACCCCCAGGTACCGCAATTGCAGTTCGTCCACTATGGCATCGTAAGCATCGCCGACGAGGTCTGTGTACTGCGAACCGGTGTCGATCACCGTGCCGCCAGAGCCATCGCGCTTTAAAGCAAACACCTCCACTGGAATCTGGAGAGGAAAGGATCCGAAGTCGATGCCGATCATGTCCAAATAGTAGAACGGTGTGTCTCTGACTGGAAGGAGGGAAATAGTTTGCGGACTGCCTGGCATGACAATGTCGTCGCCAAAGCTTAGATAGCTGTGACCTGGAGCTCCCGGAGAAGGCAAGCAGTAAGAAAAGCGGCCTCTGGCAATGGTGGCGCTGATCTGGGTAAAAAAAGAGGTACGCTCGGTGTTGAGGGTCAAGATTCCGGAGATGCTCCTGCTGTGGAACATGTAGCCCGTGCTTTTATTGGTGCAGCCGAAGCCGATGTCCGCGACGGCGATGTGGTCGCCATTGAGGGATTCAAAGGTGAAGGTCTCGGAGGACATCACGCCGCTGACGATGCTACCGTCGCCGTATTTCAAGGCGTACCTGCAGGAGTGGTTTTCGTCGCAGTGGCTGTGGCGTGGGTCGCAGAGGACATGGTTGCAAGGGAGGCGGACGTAAGTGGAGGACTCCGCAGGGACATAGTACGGTGGGTCCTGCTCGAAGCAGGGGTTGCAGGGTCGGCACTGGGTCCACGAGACGTCGCTGGCCGTATCGAGGAGGAGGTTGAGGGGAGTCGCCGGAGTGCCAATGGACAGCTGCACTACGAATTGCCAATCGTCGTTCCGGACCGGGGGGTGGATAGCCGTGGGAGTGGCGGATCTGAGGAGGGTATGGCGGGAACGATGTCGGCGGAGAAGGAGGTTGTGGAGCTGGGTGGAGGTGAGGTTGCCGGGGAAAAGTGGCGAGAGGAACGAGTCGCGGTGGATGAGTTTGAGGCTGAAGCCGGTGATGTTGGCGGCTCCGATGGCTGATGCTGAAGAAAGGAAGAAGGTGATTAAGAGGAGGTTGTAGAGGTTTGGGTTTGGAAGATGGCGAGAAGAAGCCATCGTAGCTAGAGAACTTGGAGTAAGGAGCAGAGCCACAGAGCGGAAGGTTATATGCACGGGAGGATTGGGCTTTTGGTTCGGTTTTGGTTTAGATCTCGGTTGATTGTTTAGCGATCATTTGATCGGTTTCGAATAACCAAGCCATTTCTTTGTAGAAGTCACGAGTAGCGTACTAAATGTAGAACTTGATTGCGTATAAGACCATGACAAGCTCATTCTTGTTTTGGTTCAATCAAGAAACAATTGAGACTTTCGTCCTTCTTGCACACAATATTGATATAAAAAAAGAATATTCTGTTTGTTCAAAGAGTTTGAAATTAGTTTCAGAACAAACTAAAGACCCAAACAAGAAAAAAAAAACGAATAAATTTGTAATAAACACAAAATGAAATTATATGATTCAGTTCAATTTGGCTAAAATAGTTGAGAGAATAAATCACATATAGAAGAATATTGTCGAGGAATCAATTGAAAATTAAAACAAGAGACAAAATGACGGAATTAAAATGGTTAACCCTCACAGCTATTTTAGGATTAGGATTTTATTTTTTGGAAAGAATTTCTTTAGTGGATTCTTTTTTGGTAAGGATGAATAGTGGCCTAAGGCTACCATTGAGCATTATTTTTTTTCATTTTTTTTCTCTTAAAAAATCCCAACATATCACGACTTGAGATGAATAATGGCAAAACGATCAAGTGTTCTTCTTCTCCAAAGTAGAGATCAAAGAAAACTGTAAGAAGTTCTATATTGCTTCTGTTGTGAAAAACCAAAACCGAACCACAAAATTGAAGGGCACGAGATTGAGCGAACTCACCCCAAGATCAATGGAGTTCTTGGATTTGAAAGATGGCGCGGGAAGAAGTCATCGTAGAGAACTTGGAGTAGTTGGAGAAGAGGTCTTCTGTTTATATTCGTGCGATGGTATGATTTGGATTTCGGTTTTGGTTTTTGTTTTTGAATTGATTTACGGACTGAGGTTCCTTCCTTCCCAACAAACAAAGCCTAATTTATTGGCTGCCTTCACTTGTTTATGCGAAATATTACAAGCATTAAATTTAGAGAGAAAATATAGAATATTGAGAAGGAATCAAGTGAAAATCTAAAAATTCGCCATCGCTCGAGGTAGCAAAAGCTGCCATCCAAAAGAGGTTTTACAGCACCATCAACAGTACGCTGCCATCACCCATCTGAGCCCATTTATACTTCCAACATCATGCCCTTCGTGTATCAGCCACATGTGTAAGGAGCTTAATAAGCTGGGCATAAATCTCCTTCGCTTCACTGCAACGCAGCCATGCACTACCAGGATATATATGAGGCCTAGATTTCTGTCTGAAACTATGATTATTGCGTTTTTCAGCGTATTAGTTGAAGTTAATCTTTCTTAGGAGCTTAAGCCGGGAATGAAGGTTGCAGCTGGAGATCCGAAGAAGTCCGATGATACAAGATTTTCTTTCAGCCATTACAGCATGAAAAACTACACAGTATCTGCTTCTCATAGGGTAAAATCCGGAAGCAGCCTCACGGCTTGCAGTCCAGCTCACAGAAGAAATGATGTTTAGGGTGATTTGTATCTGTTATCACAAATTTTGATCTCGTAGAAGCCGATCAAATTGGTGTTTACTGCAAAACAATATGATTGGGATTATATATATTCAATAAATTATGTTGCAAATCGTTATCATTATTAGATGCAGCTTTTGAGAGTAAATAGAGACTACATATTTGCATGAATCACAGCCCTCTCTTTATTATTCGTAATCCAGTTGATGAAATTCTCATTTCTAAAGCGTTTACTTCAAGAGAGAATGGTTTCTAAACCCTAACCCTTGGCGCATTCTTCATCGGCAAAGGAGAGCGTATTGCGCCCAAGGTCATATATGAACCTCACGTTCCTCTGCTGCATGGCACCAATAACCGACATCGTTTTGCCTTCAATAAACGTCAGGCAAATCACCCTGTTCGATTCCTCCTCATAGGCCCTGTACGAGTTCCTCGGCGGTATCACCAAGTTCCGCCCTCCGCGGAAGTGGAACGTTATTGGCGGCAGCGGGAACGGGTCGCGGGGCTCTATCTTCTTCTCGTAGCAATTCGGGTAGATGTATCCGCTGGCCCTTGAGTACTTCATTTCCGCAAATTTGTGGTTCAGTTTGTCTACCAACGGATTGTAGGCACCAGGGACGAGCCTTGTGATCGATGTGCCGGAGTCGATCACCGTGCCGCCTGCGTTCAGTGCGAACACGCTCTTTGGAATGTTTAGGTGGTCGGATCCGACGCTGATGCCGATCACGTCCAAATAGTAGAACATGCTGTCTTTGACTGGAAGGATGGAAATAGTTTGTGCGTTGCCGGGCACGACGATGTCGTCGCCAAAGCTTACATAGCTGTGGCCCTTCGAGTCCAAAGGTAAGCAGTAAGAGAAGCGGCGTCCGGCGGGGGTGGGGCTGATCTGACTGATGAAGGAGGCGGGCTGAGGACTCATGGCGAAGATTCCGCCGATGCTCGTGCCGAGGAACATGGAGCCCCTGGTTCCGTCGCAGCCCTTGGGGCCCCTGCTTTCTCTAGTGCAGCCGAAGACAATGTCCGGTACGGGGACGGGGACGCCATTGCGGGAGTCAAAGGTGAAGGTCTCAATGGACATCTCGCCCTTGGCGGAGCTTTCGTCCTCGTAGCCGATATTGAAGTCACAGGGGTCCGTGGTGCATTGGCTGTGGGCCAAGTTTTTGCAGCGTCTGTCTCTGCAAGAGAGCTTGCGGTAGGTTGAGGAGTCACTTGGGCGATAGTGCGGCTCGTCCTGATTGAAGCATGTTTTGCAGGGGAAGCACTGGGTCCAGAAGATGCTGCTGCCGGTGTCGAAGAGGAGGTTGAGGCGCTTTGCCGGAGTGCCGATGGACACCTCCACTACGAATTGGAATTTTTCGTAACGGGCTGGGGGACGGAGACCAGTGCCACTGGAGGAGGGGAGGCTCTGATTGCGGAGGTGTAGGTTGTGGAGCTGGGTGGAGGTGAGGTTGCCGGGGAAAGGTGGCGAGAGAACGGCGTCGCGATGGATGAGTTTGAAGCTGAAGCCCGTGATGTTGGCAGCTCCTGTGGCTGCAGTAGAAGAAAGGAAGAAGATGATTAAGAGGAGGTTGTAGAGGAGGGTTGGGGGTCTTGGGTTTGGAAGATGGTGAGAAGAAGCCATCGCAGAAAACTTGGGAGTTGCCAGAGCACACGATATGCATTTATAGGGGTGGGTTGATATGTTTTTTTTTTTGGCTTCGGTTTTGATTTTGGTTTGGTTTCAGCCTTGAATTGATTTACTAAGCTAAGATTCCTTCCTTCCTGACGAGCCAACGTTTAATTTGATGGTTTTGTCCACCATTGTCGTGCCAAATTAGGCTCATTCCTTCCTGCGAACGACATCAATAATGAAAAATATTTTTGGCATTATGCGAGAGTTTAAAAAAGGTTTTAGAATAAATTGAAGAATGAAGTAAGAAAAGAAATCAAATAGAAGTGTAACCTATACGCTATGAGGTTATACGCTTTAGCTTAATATGGCAATTAGCCTAATCAAAAAATAATTTAAGTAGCTTAAATGGTAGAGGGAGGAGACCAATTAGAATGCCGGAACGAATCGAGTGAAAATTTTGAGCAAAAGGAAAAAAATAAAAATGTGAAAATTCTAATCAGAGGAGGAATCAAAGAGATGTTCGTTTTTTTTCGTCCATTACGTTTATTTTTAGGATTGAATTTTTTTTTTTTTTTGAGAAAAACGAATGGCGATGGATGACAGCTGGACTTTAGACCCTGGCCTCAGTGTTGTTGGGCTTAGGCCCATTCTCCATGTGGGCCTTGATCTGCCCAATAATGCCAACCAAACCGCCCGCAGGATGCTATAATGCCAAAACTACCAGCTATGTGAATATGGAATTGGAGTGATTTTTTTTAAGAAAACGTTAACTCAATCCTCTTAAAAAAATTAATAGGGAAAATCGAAAAAATTCAAAATTCAAAATAATTTTTTATTTAAAACCTATTCTAACATCTTTTACAAGTGTATTGCTATTATAATGTCAGGTGTGATAAATTAGTCCCACATCAAATATTGGATAGATAAGGTCCAATATATATAGTAAAAAAACTCATATCCCATGAACTTAAGCTTTTGGGATGGTTTGGTATCCACCTCACTATATTATTCCGGTTCGACACTCTTTCGGCTCCCCCAACAAATGGTATCAGAGCTTTAGGTTTGAAACTGTACAAACTCTTAATATCGAAATTACCGTGATGATGCGACTGAATTGAGTCATATGTTAGTTTCTCTTAAAAAATCAATTCAATGAGACAAAAACCCATTGGTATGGGTCACACGGTGGAACTGGTCGAGTAAAAGAGTTCTTGATTAAGAGTGTTAAAATTGATGTGGTCAAATCACACCTGAAGGGGGAGATTATTATAATGTCACGTGTGATAAATTAGTCCCACATCGGATATTGGATAGATAGGGTCCAATATATATAGTGAAAAAGATCTCAAGACGTCTTGTGACGGTTAGGCTACTTAGTCTTTTGTGAGAGTTGGTGATATTGGAGTTTCGTCTCCATCATTGTAATCTTCTCTTTCTCTTCTCATCAATATAATATTCTCTGGATCGTCTTCGCCACATATATCTCTTGTGTGCTATCTTTTCCTCTTTTCTATTTTTCTTTTACATCATGAGTTGTAGTGAACATCAATATTTTTCGTAACAAGTGGTATTAAAGCTTGATTCAACATGTCTACTACGAAGTTCGATATAGAAAAATTTAATGGAAAGCAAGGATTTCCTATTTGGTAAGCAAGAGTTCGTACAATTCTTACTCAACAAGGGTTGAGAAACACATTGGAAGACGTCAAGCCTGAAGATGTTATCGAAAGTGTCTGGGAAAATCAGAAGGCTAGTGCACATAGTACAATCATCCTCAGTCTCACCGATGAGGTACTCTATCCGTTTCTTGATGAAACATCACCTTCAGAGTTATGGAAAAAGCTAGAGAAACAATATATGAGTAAGTCTATCTCAAATCGAGTTTACTTAAAACAGAAGCTCTTCAATTATCGAATGAGAGAAGGTACGAATATAGTTGATCATCTTAATGCTTTTAATAAACTTGTCTCTCAATTGTTAAGCATTGA
The DNA here is from genome assembly GCA_005019695.1 of Trichopus zeylanicus subsp. travancoricus. Taxonomy (NCBI): domain Eukaryota; kingdom Viridiplantae; phylum Streptophyta; class Magnoliopsida; order Dioscoreales; family Dioscoreaceae; genus Trichopus; species Trichopus zeylanicus. The sequence continues at coordinate 71,043 of RXID01015534.1, read as the reverse complement.
TGTTAAAATTGAAGATGAAGACAAGATAATTATTTTATTATCGTTTTTATCTCCTTCTCTTGAGAATCTTAAAACTACTCTCATGTATGGGAAGGATTTGAAATTTAACGATATTTCTGCGGTCCTTCTATCTAATGAAGATTTAAAAAAGATTAGAGGGAATGTGTTACACTCAGAAGCATTAATTGTCAGAGGTCGTACTAAAGAAAGATCAAGGACAGGTCGTTCTAGATTCAAATCCCAAAAAATAAGCTGCAGGTATTGTAAGAAGATGGGATATGCAATTAAAGATTGTTGGAAGCTCAAAGCAAAGAAAGAAAGAGAATCTCAATCTAAAGAGCAAGCCAAAGAACAAGTGTCACTTGTTGAAGGGAGTTCTGATGATGATTTGGGTAACGTTCTCTCTATTAGTTCTAATTTCGATCGTTACCATAATATTTGGATTCTTGATTCTGGTTGTTCTTACGACATGTGTCCTAATAAGGATTGGTTTGAAGACTATAAGTCCTATGATGGTGGTTTAGTTTTGATGGATAATAACAATCCATGCAAAACTGTTGGAATTGGAACAATCAAAATTAAGATGTTTGATAATATTATTAGAACTCTTACTGATGTTAGACATGTTCCTGATTTGAAAAAGAATTTGATCTCTTTGGGTGCTTTGGATTCTGCTGGTTATAAGTATTCTGTAGAAGGTAGAGTTCTTAAGGTTGCTAAAGGCTCATTGATAGTGATGAAGGGCCTAAAGCATGGAAATTTGTATGAGTTAATAGGAAAAACCGTTGCAGGTGGAGCAGTAATTTCTCAGACTTCTTCTTCTGATATGACCCACTTATGGCATATGCGTCTCGGTCATATGAGTGAACAAGGTTTAAGTGAGCTCAATAAAAGAAAATTACTGAAAGGCCTCAACTCATGCAAATTGGATTTCTGCGAGCATTGTCTCTATGGTAAACAGTCCAAGGTAAAGGTTAACACCGGTACTCATTGCACTAAAGGTTTAATTGATTATATTCATTCTGATGTGTGGTACTCTCCTATTTCATCAAAATCTGGTGCTCGTTATTTTGTCAGTTTTATTAATGATTTTTTCAGAAAAGTGTGAATTTATTTTTTGCATCACAAAGCAGAAGTGTTTTCTGTTTTCAAACGGTGGAAAACTTCAGTTGAAAAAAGGACTGGTAGAAAAATCAAATACCTCATAAGTGATATGGCGGAGAATACAAATCAACAGAGTTTCTCAAATTATGTGAAGATGAAGGCATCAAACGTCACTTTACCATCCCAGAAAAATCTTAACAAAATGGTATCAGAGGTCCAGGTTCGAAGTTGTGCAAACTCTTAAGACCGAAATTACCGTGATGGTGCGACTGAATTGAGTTGCATGTTAGTTTCTCTTTAAAAAAATCAATTCAAAGAGACAAAAATCCATTGGTATGGGTCACACGGTGAAATTGGTCGAGTAAAAAAGTTCTTGATTAAGAGTGTTAAAATTGATGTGGTCAAATCACACCTGAAGGGGGAGATTGTTATAATGCCATGTGTGATGAATTAGTCCCACATCGGATATTGGATAGAAATGGTCCAATATATATAGTGAAAAAAAACTCATATCTCATGAATTTAAGCTTTTGGGATGGTTTGATATCCGACTCACTATATTATTCCAGTTCGACACTCTTTTGGCTCCCCCAACAAATGGTATCATAATTGTTGGGATAAAGATTTCAAGACATTATACCAATTTCATTGGTATATTTTGAATAAGCTCAATTTTGCAAGTTGAGATCACTATCATTTTTTATGCCTTAAAAATTTAGAAAAATAAAAATATAATATAGTGAAAAAGGGGAGAGAGAAAAAAAATAATTATGCTACTATAAAATATTAGGAGTTTAGAATCCTATTATAAGAAGAGGTTTGTGAGAGTCATAATTAATAAAGCAAAGGTCAATGTACTAGCCAATCAAGAAACTAAAATAATAAATTATTTTAGAAATGCCTTAAAATAATTAGAGGGGAACAAAATAGACACATGGATTGTCCTACGCTCTCAAAGAACTTCTAGCAGTATTCTACTTGGTTGGAATGGCAAAAACCATTAGATGGTTTAACAGATAGTGGGTACTTATTTAAACTTTATCATTCTGATTTTTCTAAATACTCAAGTGACATAACTATGTACCTCTATTTTTGCCCCGCAAATAAAAAAAAAAAAGAATGCTAGGAGGAAACTAGCAAACTTGGATAAAATTGAATAATCCCCTTAATAAATTTTAGTGATTGTAATATTACTAGACATTTTATGAGAGGAAAAATACAAAGGGAAGCTAAATCATAAAAATAATTTCAATGAGTATATTACCAATCATAATCTTATTGTTGTCTCACTATCATATAGGATATTTACACGGTCTAATAGGTAGAAAAATCCAAATTTTGTTGAACTTGATAGATTCTTTATCTCCTTAAAATGAAAATCAAAATTCCCTCTATATGTTGTCAGAACCTTACCACAAGCTACCTCAAATCATGTCCCAATCATCCTGCAAACTGATGATACTAAAAAGAGGAGAAGGAGATTTCTCTTTGAGGCAATGTAGTTATAGGAGGGGAATTTTGTGAATATGGTGATTAAATAATGAAAAAAATTTTCAAATAGAAGAGATGGAGTTACTAACCTGATGGAAAAACTAAAATTATTAAGATATGATATTAATAAATGGTGTAAAGCATATTTTGTTAATGTCAATCACACAAAAGGAGTTACTTGAAAATATATCCTACATAGAAAGAGCTCATGAAGAAATACCTTTGAATGAGGAGGAGTTGGACAATTTAATAGGGTTTAAAATAGAGCTGAATGAGATTTTCAAGAAAGAAGAGATGATATGAAGATAGAGGTTTGAAATTACCTAGTTACAAGAGGGAGATTCAAACACTACTTTTTTCATAGATCAACCAATAACAAAAGAAGAATGAACCTAATAACTAAATTACAAGAGGATGAGAAATGTTATGTAATAAAGAAAGAGATGGCTAGACATATTATAGATTTCTATAAAAATTTGTTTGGTACCAAAAAGGAATGGGACATCAAATTAGATTGGAATGAATTGTAATATAAACAAAGTGATCTAAAGGATTTGGAGATAGAATTCATAGATGAGGAAATAAAAAAAAAAAGTAACATGGGATATGTTAAAAGCAAAAACTCCTGGACCTAATGGCTTTCCAATTTTATTTTATAAAAAATTCTGGATGGTAGTAAAGGAGGATATCTTATTGATGTTTGTTAATCTTTTTTTCATATAAAACATCTTTAGAGAAAGCCAATTTTACCCTAATTACATTGATCCCCAAGAAAGGGGGGCTAATTCTCTTAAGGAATTGGACCTATATGTCTTCTAAACTGTGTCTTGAAGGACTTTACTAAAGTGTCCTTACTAAAAAATTGAAAAATAAAATCTCAAGTCTTATCGGTGCCATACAGTCAGCATTAACCCCTAAAAGGTATATTCTAGAAAGTGTGGTTACTACCCAAAATTAATTTTCAAATGGAAAAAATTGAAAAATAAGTTGCAATACTTAGTTTGAACTTTGAAGAGGCTTATGATAATGTTGATTAGAATTTCCTCCTGGAATTACTAGCTATCAAAAGTTTTAGGAAGAAATGGATTCACTGGATTAGAAATCTCCTAAAAATAGTGAAGATTTCTATCCTGCTGAATGGAAATCCTTACTAGAGTATTTTTCACCAAAAAAGAGATAAAATAGAGAGATTCCCTATCCCCATATTTGTTTATTCTGCTAACATATTGTCTCTATAGGATGCTTTATTTATCATAGAATATTGGACTGCTTAGTGGTATATTTGTGTTGAGTTTTAGGTGTCTCGAACTCGAATTATAGTTTGAGTTAAAGTAGGAATTCAAAGTTGGATTTAGATTTATGATTGATTTATAATATTAGGAGTTGTAATTAGAGTAAAACTCAAACCTAATAAGAGTTTATAAATATTCTATAATATATAAGGCTTATGTGTGATGTAGTATTGAGGTTGAACTAGAGAGAAATAGAGAGAGAGGAATAGAGAGAATAGAGAGAAGAGAAAGAGAGAGAGTGTCGACTCTCGTGTGTGGGTCTTTCTAGTGCCTATCGGTGGTCTCTCGTTCTGGTTCCTCGTGATGCTCTCTTAGAGATTCTCTTTGAAGGTGGAGGCATTGTTGAGGCTTGGAGAAAGCGTTTAGTTGAGTAAGAAAGAGTGAAACCTTTCTTATAGACTCTTGTAAAAGTATTTTCTTCTGATAGTGGATCTCTCGCTGTTTTATATTGTTATTTTCTTTTATCTTGTATTACTTCTCGTTTCTTGTGTTGTTTGAGACAAGGTGATTTGTGAACTTTCTATTGCGAATCCCAAAAATTGGTATCGGAACTTAGGAGCAAACAACCAAGATGGAAAAATCCTTACTCAAGGTGGAGAAGTTTGATGGCAAGATAAATTTTGCCTTATGACAGAAGAAGATAAAAGTGGTTCTTATTTTTCAAGGTCAGCAAAAGACATTAGAGGAAAAAGAAAAGAGGCCAGCCAAGATAAGTGATGAAGACTAGGAGGAGATACATCAAAAGGCATTGAATTTAATTATTCTAAGCCTGACTGATAAAGTTTTGTATAATGTCATTGACGAAGAGACGACGATGGACATCTAGACAAAACTTGAGAAGTTGTACATGTCAAAAAGCCTCACGAACAAGTTCTACTTGAAACAACAATTGTACAGACTGTGTATGAGCGAAGGTACAACTATATTATATCACCCGAATGCCTTCAATAAGATTATCAATGATTTGCTGAAAGTTGATGTAAAGTTTGAAGAGGACGATAAGGCGCTGATTATCCCGGTGTCTCTTCCTGATTCGTACGATCATATTGTGACCACAATTTTTTATGGTAAAGAAATTCTCAAGATGGAAGATGTGACAATTAGTCTTCTTTCTAATGAGAAAAGAAGAAACTCCAATATTAATATGGAGTTTGGTGAAGGATTGGTGGCTCAAGAGAGAGAAAGATTAAGAGAACGTGGAGAAGGCAAGCAACGGTCCAAATCAAAATTAAAGGCAAAAGTATAATGTTATTCATGTAAGAAGTATGGCCACATTAGATGGTATTGCTCTCAACTTGGGAAGATAGAGTCCTCCAATATGGCGACGGCAATAGCGGATGATTCTTCTGAGAATAGTGCGAATGAAGACATTCTTGCAGTATCCGTAGAAATCGGCACTTCTGGTAAGTGAATTTTAGATTCCGGTAGTTCTTATCATATTTGGTCCAAGAAGGATTGGTTTACTTCTTATGAGGAGAATAAGAAGAAAAGTACTATTTGGTTGGGCGATAATTCAGCCTATAAAATCACCGGTGTGGGAACAGTCAAAATCTAGATGTTTGATGGAGCGATTCGTACTCTTACTGGGGTGAGGCATGTCCCCAAAATGCGAAGGAATCTAATTTCACTTGGTGTACTAGACTCAAAAGGCTGTAAATATTCAGCAAGAGATGGAGTCATGAAAGTGACACGTGGTATTAGAATCCTGATGAAAGGTGAGAAGTACGACAATATTTATCGATTAATAGAAAACACCATTGCAGGTGGAGTTCCAATGGTTACAGTAGTGAAGAGGAAATGTGATACTCAGAGTAATTTGAGCAGACATAGGTTATCCGAAAAGCTTCCAAAAGTACAAGACTGTAGGCATGAAGAGCAAATTCGAGGTTGGCTCGAGCTCACGTCTTGCGATTAGCTGAATAAGCTAGTAGCTCAAAGGCAGGGGCTGGATGAGAGATGACGACTGAAGATTCGTGATGGTGGCATGCCCAAGTTCAATCCAAGGTGGAGATTATTGAGTTTTAGGTGTCTCGAACTCGAATTAGAGTTTGAGTTAAAGTAGAAATCCAAAGTTGGATTTCGATTTATGATTGATTTGTAATATTAAGAGTTGTAATTAGAGTAAAACTCAAACCCAATAAGAGTCTATAAATATACTATAATATATAGAACTTATGTGTGATGTAGTATTGAGGTTAAACTAGAGAGAAATAGAGAGAGAGGAATAGAGAGAATAGAGAGAAGAGAAAGAGAGAGAGTGTCGGCTCTCGTGTATGGGTCTTTCTAGTGCTTCTCGGTGGTCTCTCGTGTTGGTTCCTCGTGGTGCTCTCTTGGAGATTCTCTCTGAAGGTGGAGGCATTGCCGAGGCTTGGAGAAAGAGTGTAGTTGAGTAAAAAAAAGTGAAACTTTCTTGTAGACTCTTGTAAAAGTCTTTTCTTCTGATAGTGAATCTCTCGCTGTCTTATCTTGTATTACTTCTCGTTTCTTGTGTTGTTTGAGACAAAGTGATTCGTGAGCCTTCCACTGCAAATCCCAACATATTTGATATTTTGAACCTATATTATATTGATGATACTCTAATATTTGGAGAAGCTAATGTAGAGTAATTTATAAACTTGAAAGTTATTTTATGTATATTTGAAAGTTTGTTAGGAATGAAGATAAATGTTCATAAAAGTTTAGTCATTGGTCTTGGAACTATGCAACAATCCAAAACAAAAACGTTAGCTGAGTTTATGAGCTGTAAAGTTGAAAACTTACCTTTTAATTACCTTAGTCTACCTATTAAAGATAAAAACCCAGCCAAGGCAAATTGACTTCCTATGATTAGTAAAGTAGAAAAAAACTTGAAATTTGGAAAAATCCTTATCTATAAGTGGAAATTGAATCTAACTAATTTAGTGCTCTCCACCACAACCACTTATTGGATGGCATTCCATCATCTATCTAAATAGGTCTTGGATAGATTGGATTAGACACGGGCCAAATTTTTGTAGACATAAAATAATACAAAAGCAAAATAACACCTAGCTAACTAGGGACTAGTATGCACCAATAGATAAAATGGAGATATGGAAGTACAAAATATTGTCATATTCAACCAAGCTTTATTTATGAAATGGTGGTAAAAACTTTTCAAGATAAAGAGGACAGACTCTAAAAAAAGATGATTTTAGAAAACTATTATAAAGGTGAAATCTCTCCTCTATAAAACTTGATTGAACCTCATAAATATTTTGTATTCTGAAAATGGGTTCTTAAGACTACATATGAATTCAAGGCCAGTATAAACTATGAATATGGTGATGGTAGACTTATCAACTTTTGGAAGGACATATGGATAAATGGTCTGAGTATTGAATTTATTAAAGTCTATAAATTTGCAAAGAACACTGGGATAAGTATTGCAAAAGTCTCCCAGCAAGAAATTTTAGTCAAGAGACGAGCTCCTTCATAGATCAAAAATAGGGAAATAGAAATTAAAAATTTGCTTCCAGTTTTGCCTTTGCCAATAAAAGATAGAGTGGTATGGAGATGGGATAAAGTCTTTTCAGTCAACTTTGAATATAAATTCCTAGTAGAGTGTGGTGTTCTAACATCCTTTCCTAAAGAGATCTAGCAACTTCCTTGTCTCTTAAAATTGAAAATCTTTGCTTGGTTGGTTTTTTCAAAATAAGATATTCACAATAAAAAAATCTACAAAAGAGAGGATAATAGGAACCTTTACACCCTTGTTTACTTTGTAATGATATAGTTGAAACCACTAACCATCTATTCTGCACTTGCCCTTTTACACTTAAAATCTAGAAGGATATCCAATCCAAATTGAAATTTGAATCTCCCCCCTTAACTATAAATAACATGTGGATTGTATGGAGAGACTTAGTTACTAAGAATAAGATGTTGGTAGACTTGAGTGTTCTAACCTTATTGTGGGTGGCATGACAAGAAAGAAATAGATGTGTAAATTCCAAAATATGCATATTACAAAATAAAATTGTTTAAGCCCAGTTCGCTACCAGCTTCTGAGATCTTGATCTGCTAGGTCACCTCCTCACTGATCTATAGAAAAAATACATTGTGAAGATGACTGCCAAGAGCTCTCCAACAATGGCCCCTCTAATGTCTAAGTTAATAATGATCTATCAAAGTATAGCGGATAAGAAAAAATGACATTAGTAGTTATCTCTTCAGAGACTATACTATTTATAGAGAGTGAACAATTCGACATATCAAAATCCCATGATTTTGGATTGTAATCTTGTCAAATTTTACGTAATGGATAGTTATGAATCCTGAATCTTTCAGGATTGACTTTCAAAAATGAATATGGATTACATCTTCTGATTATTTGGTCCTTATCACACAAAATTGAGACATCTGAGCCTAGCGATAGCTCAGTGTAATCCCTTTATAGACCCCCTAACCCACACAAGGGCTTGTCACCAGTTGAGGACATTGATCTTCTCACAGCTCAGTGTCAAGCTTTCCATATCTCGGTGGAGAGCTTCTCATAGCTTGGTGGAGAGCTTCTCATAGCTTAGTGTAGATACAAATTTTAACTTTTATTGATCCTTTGACTCGGCTGATTTACCTCATTGTATTATCAGTGCCCCCAAGCCCGAATTTCAAGCTGCCAAACTTAGTGTTCAAGGTTATTATACCGAATCACCACAACTCAGTGTCACCTCATCGAGCTTGGTGATCTCTAGAGAGATGAGTTGTCATCCTCTTTAATGTGATGCGTCCTTTCTTTTTGTATACTTTTCCACCAAGTATTGGCTCGAACACAAGGATTTTGCTACAGTAATGGTAGTTAGTTGAGCCTCAGTTTGATCCAAGAATTGATTCACTAAATCATAGATCCTCTTTTGGTTTATCAGAAAATGATAAGTTTCAACTCAGATTAGTGAATTGCACCAACCAATGGTTGGCCTTGTGATTCTAGAACCTCACATTCTCAAAGCTTTTACCTTAGTTTAGCCCAAAAATGGTGTACACTAAGGCCTTGAAAATCTTCTCTATTGGAATAGCAGGCAGAAACCCAAGGTCTTACCGACTTGGTTGGCCAATTCAGTCTTGAGTTTGGATTTTATCCTTGTTGTTGGGTGACAGAACTTATGCTCAATTAGCAACCAAGGTTTCACACCTGACATAATGTAGAGGTCTTATTCCATGTGAGAAGCTAAGATATTATGCCTAGTATGGAGCTAAGGTCTTATGTCTCATATGGATCGAGGTCTTATGCCTATCATGCAGCTGAGATCTTATGCCTCATATAAATCAAGGTCTTAGTATCTAGCATGAAGCCAAGGTCTTATATCTTGGGTGAATCGAGATCTTAATGTCTGGCATAAAATTGAGATCTTATGGTTATTTTCTGAGCTAACACTTGGCCGTGCAGATAGCAAGCTTTCAAGTAGATAAAAAAGTCATGAGCCGATGTTGAACTACAAAAGGTCAAGCCATATGAGCCCAAACTGTAGGAGGCTGATGTTGGTTGTGCCTAAATTGGAGGCCGAGGTACAGAAGGCCAAATTGCAAGAGACTAATATTGGCCCTTGACCTGCAAACTGAGCTACAGAAGGCTGAGCTATAGGAGTCCATGGTGTAGGAGGTTGAACTGTAGGAAGCTAAAGTTGGCCGCGCTTGACTTGGAGGCCAAACTATAAGAGACCCAACTACATGAGATCAAACTATATAAGGACGAATTATAGGAGAATGAGGTCTTTTTGCATAACATGGAGTCAAGGTCTTATGTCTCATATGGACCAAGGTCTTTGTTCTTGGCATACAACTAGGTCTTATGCCTCGTTTGGATCGAGATCTTTGTGCCTGGTATAAAACCAAAAGCTTATGTCTCGGATGGATCGAGGTCTTTGCGCCTGGCATGGATTCGAAAGCTTATGCCTCGGGTGGCCGTGGTCTTTGTGCATGGCATGGAGCCAAGATCTTATTGTTGTATTCCAAACTAGAACTTTGCAAAACACAAACTTTCTAGAAGATAAAAGAGATGATTTATTCTACAGATAGAACCTTATGGGATCGCCAACATATCATATCCTCCATAAGTTTTCATCGACAACTAGGTTGATGAGCTACTCCATAGGTTTGAAGCCTACTTTCTTCGGCTCGATGGCAGACTCATTGATTTTTGTCATTGTGATTTGCTCTTTTGGTTGAAGATGATTTGCTTGTAGGCTACTTCACACTTCTTGGCGAGGCTTTGGTCACCCCATGCTTCACTTATGCTATGTTTAGTTAAAAATCTCATAACTAAATGAAAAATTAAGATTATCGCTTGAAATTGATTAAGTGTTAGACAACCCAATATTACTTTATAAGTAGAGCTCATTCAAACCATTGTAAACTTTGACTTGATTATAGTGCTTTTAGGATTCTCTTTAACTGTGAGGAGCAAATTGATTATGCCAAGCAGAGTAACTGAGTCCTTTGTAAATTTGGTGAGTGTTTCGACATATGGCTTTAACTTCTGCTCAGTCTTTATTTGATCATAAGCTCGGGTGAATAAAATATTTACTGAGTTTTTTGTATCTATCATGATATGCTGTGTAATATAGTCATTCATGATTGTCGATATCACCAATGCATCATTGTGAGATATCAAAATTCTCTCCAAATCCTTTGCCAAAAAGATTGTATCTCTATATTTGGGTTCATGGTGTTATCTCTTCATCTCCTCTTTTGGCTCCTCCTACCCCCTAGTGATAGTTTAATGTATACAAGTTGACACCAAGACTTTACTTTGAATTTGTGGGCTTGCCAAGATCATATTGAGATTATCCTTGACTAATGGATTATACAGCTCAGGTGTAAGATTCTTTCAAGGAGAGGTCGGAGGATGAGTTTCTCACCCACAAGTTTCTTCAGCTCATCCACCTCGATGAACATACTACCCGAGGTATCCTTCCTTAATGAGTCTTTCAATTTCCTCCTTGAAATACTTACATCTTTAGTGTTGTAATCATAATCTCATGAAAATGATAGTATTTTGATTTATCGAGATTTCGTCGAATAGTGCAAATTGGTAAAGGCCTTGCAAGAGGTCTCAGTATTCTATTTAAACAAGAACCTCGGACCTTGAGTTGTTCAATGATGTATAAACTCAGAACTCAGGTCTATGCTCCCTCCACTCAGTCTTCTACTTCTTTAGTTCAGGGAGCATAACATCTCAAGACCCTTTTTTTGACTTGCTACTACCCTCAGATTCCCTTTTAGACAAGATTACCTCTTCAGTGTCAATGTGCTTATGGACTAGTTGGATGAACTTTGCCACACTTCTAGGATGTCGACAAGTCATCTCATAGGCAACCAAAGTTTATCAAATTCCATTTATTATAGTAGCAAGAACAATGGAGCTGTCTAGTTCGATAATCTCAAGCCGAGATTTGTCAAACCAAGCCAAATATTCCCTTAAATTTTTCCCTTCTTTCTCCCTTAGTATTAGTAGTGTAGAGATACTAGTGAGACAAACTGTTCAATAAATCTATCTGCTAAGTCGTTAAAGCAAGTGATGGAGTACCTCAGAAGTCTAGAGTGCCAAGCTCAGGCTAAGCCTTGCAATGTCATAGAAAATGACTTACACATGGTGAAATTTCATGCTCCTTATGGAACTATGGCATTTCTGAATATGGTAATATGATCCATTAGATCTTTTGAGCCATCATATGCCTCATAGGGAGGTTGGCAAAACTTCTATTGTATAAGAGAGTATGTTATCTCAGGGATCAAAGGAGTTTCATTCCTTATCTAGTTTGGATGGCATGGAGCTCTTGATTTTTCCTGAGTTGCATATAACATAGCTTCCCTCTAGATACCTTGTGCAACTCTAGCTGAAACTTGGCTAACATGTATGTGGTATGTAGCCTCATCAGCTGAGTCATAAGTGGGATCGTGCCTGCCATAGTCCCTCGAGGTTTGATACCAAAGTGGGGCTACAATTGAGGGATCACAATGACTTTGGTGATGATGTCCACTAAGGTATGGGTGGTTTGTAGTATCCTACTATAACTCATGTTTTTGGTTCAAAGTGGCACCTCAGTTTAGAGCGTGAGCATGAGCAGAAACCTGCTGCTAAGCACTATAAGGTGGGAGACTCTGCATTATTTAAACTTGATTTTATAGTTGTTGAGCTTGTAGGTTATACATCTCTTATGCTTGGATCTAAAGCAACTACATTATTGTTTGAGTCAATTTTGGCCAAAATTTAACTTAATCAAAATTCAGTCAAATTATAAAGTCGAATGCCATTAGATTATAATCCAAATGTGAGTCTCAATTGGACCTGAATCACGATCAAATTTGACCAAAAATTAAGTTCAATTTGAACTTAAATGGTTAAAAAATTCAGGCCTAAATTAAGGTGAGCTAATTAGACCAAATATTTGGACCAAAATTGAGCTTGAAATTCATCAAATATTTGGGCTAAAATAAAAATACAAAATCTTTTTAAATAGATCTATGGACCAAATGCAATTTACAAATAGGTCCCTGACTAGACTTTTATTACCCTTGTTTTCTTGTTCTTCTTCTTGACTTCCTTTGTTTTGTTTCCTTGCCCCCAAGCCTTGTTGCCAACTCCCAGCCTTGAAGTCTCATGGCCGACTGACTGGAGGTTCCTCGGCTTAACCTCCCACTATTGTGAAGCTACCAATTAGCAAATCCTCCTGACCTACCTTCCTCTAGCGCCATGTCCAAGCTTCACTGCTGGAACCCGAGCTATCTACCTTTGGCCCTACTCCCAATCTTCCTGCACCCCTCCTCGTTGAAGCACTGTTGCATGGCCAAGCCGCCACACCTACATCATTGTCCTATATGGTAACCTTTAAGGGGGATTTGAAAAAGAAAATAAAATACAAATTATGATTATAAATATGATCAAACTACAATATAAATTTTAAGATAATAACATTCAAATTGTCAATTAATTTCAATCAATCCTTAATCAACCACAAGTACAATAATATAAATCAAAATAAAGAAAAGTGCACCATGATTTTTACATGGTTCGTTGATCAACTGTGTTTACTCCACGGCCCCTACCTCTTTCTTGAGGACTTGAATCACTTCACTAGTAATATCGCTTCTTGAAGCAAAGCAAAATCTTTACATCCTACTCCAAATTGGAGTGTCACTTCCTTCAGGTCAAGCTAAGTTCGTCGCTTCTTTAGGGTGAAGTCACGCCCATATAAATTGATCTTTCTTCTACCAAGAAGATTCACTCAACACCAGAGTATTTGTACTCTTACACTCCTAACACCTATAAGTAAGTGGAAAAAAAAGAGATAATATATTTAATACTCACTATAAGATCACTCACAAGTTGAAAACAAGGACAATGAGGATTTATTTTGAGATTGAAAAGTTTCGAGTATTTCTTGGTTAAAAGGCCTAGGGGGCTTAATCTCTTCTCTAAATAATAAATAAAATAGTAAAACTTATTAAGAGAAATCCAGCCATGCCTATTTATGTTGCGGAAAATATCGATGTCCACCTCAATTCACAATATAGAGGAAGAACAGAAAAGAGGAAAAGATAGTACACAAGAGATATATGTGGGAAGACGATCCAGAGAATATTGTATTAATGAGGAAGAGAAAAGAGAAGATTACAACGACGGAGACGAAACTCCAATATCACCAACTCTTACTCTCTATTTTCTATATCTCTTGAGACCCTTACATCAATGGTGTATTTATAGATGTGGCCTAATGATGTTTGAGTCAAAATAGAAGATTGACTCAAATAAAACTTCTACTAATTTAAGACTTCTAGAAGATAAATCTAGATAAGGATTAGGCCCATTAATATAATTAAGACTATCCGGAAAATCCGGATTCGAGACACCATAAAGCCAACAATCTCCACCTTGGTTCGAATCATCTTATTCTCTGAATTTGAATCTTCAATAGATGTCTTTACCATTACCTCCTGGGATAGGATCAACGACCTTGAATATTGATCAAGTCCAAACAGAGGTTGAACTTATCAATCGGAATCACCTTCGTCAACATATCTGCAGGATTTCTTGAAGTATGAATCTTTTGTAAATAAATCTCGCCGTCTTCAATAATATCCCGAATAAAATGAAATCGGACATCTATATGCTTTGATATGGCATGATACATTTGGTTCTTCGCAAGGTGTATGGCGCTCTGACTGTCGCAAAAAATAGGAAGAACATGTTGAGAAAAACCAATTTCACTTGCCAAACCTTTTAGCCATAGGGCTTCTTTGACGGCTTCTGTAGCTGCCATATACTCAGACTCTGTTGTCGATAATGCTACAGTTGACTGTAAGGTACACCTCCAACTAATAGGTCCTCCACAAAGAGTGAAAAGATAACCAGTGAGGGATCGGCGTCGATCAAGGTCTCCAGCATAGTCTGAATCGACATAGCCAATAATTTTGGCCTCTTGCACTGTGTTCCTGTCGAAACATAAACCAATATTAAGAGTACCGTTAATATATCTTAATAGCCATTTCATGGCCTGCCAATGCTCTTTTCCTGGATTTGCCATGTAACGACTAACAACGCTGACTGCTTGTGCAATATCAGGTCTTGTGCATACCATAGCATACATTAGACTTCCAACAACACTTCAGAATGGGATGTTTTCCATGTATGCATGCTCTTCATCTGTAGAAGGACATTGTTGAGCTGAAATCTTGAAGTGAGATGCCAAAGGAGTACTGACGGATTTTGAATTCTGCATGTGAAAACGAGAAATAATCTTCTCGAGATATTTGCTCTGTTTAAGCCATAATTTTCCATGCTTTCGATCTCGATCAATCTCCATATCGAGAATCTTTCTTGCAGCACCTAAATCTTTCATCTCAAATTCCTTTTTCATTTTAAACTTTAAATCATTCAATAGAGATATGTCTTGAGTAGCGATAAGTATATCATCAACATAAAGAAGCAATATAATAAATGAGTTATTGGCATGCATCTTAAAATAAACACAGCAATCATGTTTGCAGTGGATGAAATCTTGACCCAGCATAAAACTGTCAAACCTTTTATACCATTGCCTTGGAGACTGTTTCAACCATAAAGTGATTTGTTCAACTTGCAAACAAAATTTTCTTTGCCTTCTTGGATGAACCCTTCAGGCTGTTGCATAAAAATTTGTTCTTCTAATTCTCCATGCAAAAAGGCAGTCTTGACATCAAGCTGTTCTAACTCAAGATTATGAAAAGCAACTAAAGCAAGTAGAAAACGAATAGATGTGTGTTTAACCACAGGAGAGAAAATTTCATTAAAGTCAATACCCTCCTTTTGTGAATACCCTTTTGCAACTAAACGGGCCTTGAATTTAACACCATCTATCTCAGAGAAATCCTCTTTCTTTCGAAATACCCACTTGCAACCAATTGCTCTTTTACCTTTTGGTAATTTCATCAGATCCCAAGTATGGTTCTTTTGAAGAGAATCCATCTCTTCATTCATAGCACTTGCCACTGAGAAGAATTCTTATCCTGCACTGCTTCTTTATAGGAGGAAGGATCACCATTGTCAGTAACTAAAGCAAAAGCTACCATATCTTCAAAACCATACCTTTCAGGTGGCTTTATTTTTCTTTGAGATCTTCGAAGTGGAGTCTTTTCAGAAATTTGATTCTTAAGATTTTCTTGAGAGTTGGGCATACCCTGAATATCTTCTTCTGAAGGAATTACATGCTCCACCTCCACTTGCATTATATCATTGGGATCTTTCTTGAGAGATTTTAGCATACCATTTTCATCAAATACTATGTCTCTCTCAATAATTACATTTGAAATAGTAGGATCCCACAAACGATAGCCTTTGACGCCTTTGGCATAACCCAGGAAAATACACTTTTTGGAACGTGCATCTAACTTATCCTTGACAACATGCACATAAGCAGAGCAAACCAAAAATCTTTAAAGAAGAATCATTTGCAGGTTGACCAGTCCATACCTCTTCAGGAGTCTTGCAATTAATGGCTGTTTGAGGAGAGCGATTCATAATGAAGCATGCTGTATTGACTGCTTCTGCCCAAAAATCTTTAACAAGATTAGCTGTACTGAGCATACTACGTGCTTTCTCCAACAAGGTTCTATTCATCCTTTCAGCCACACCGTTTTGTTGAGGTTTTCCTGGGATGGTAAAGTGACGCTTGATGCCTTCATCTTCACAGAATTTGAGAAACTCTGTTGATTTGTACTCTCCGCCATTATCACTTCTGAGATATTTGATTTTTCTGCCAATCCTTTTTTCAACTGAAGTTTTTCACCGTTTGAAAACAGAAAACACCTCGGCTTTGTGATGCAAAAAATAAATCCACACTTTTCTAGAAAAATCATCAATAAAACTGACAAAATAACGAGCACCAAATTTTGATGGAATAGGAGAGCACCACACATCAGAATGGATATAATCAATTAAGCCTTTAGTGCAATGAATACCAGTGTTAAACTTTACCTTGGACTGTTTACCATAGAGACAATGCTCGCAGAAATCCAATTTGCATGAGTTGAGACCTTTCAGTAATTTTCTTTTGTTGAGCTCATTGAAACCTTGCTCACTCATATGACCGAGACGCATATGCCATAATTGAGTCATATCAGAAGAAGAAGAAGACTGAGAAATTGCTGCTCCACCTGCAACGGTTTTTCCTACTAACTCATATAAATTTTCATGCTTTAGGCCCTTCATTACTATCAATGAGCCTTTAGCAACCTTAAGAACTCCACCTTCAGCAGAATAATTATAACCAGCAGAATCCATAGCACCCAAAGAGATCAAATTCTTTTTTAAATCAGGAACATGTCTGACATCAGTAAGAGTTCTAATAATATTATCAAACATCTTAATTTTGATTGTTCCAATTCCAACCGTTTTGCATGGATTATTATTACCCATCAAAACTAAACCACCATCATAAGGCGTGTAGTTTTCAAACCAATCCTTATTAGGACACATGTGATAAGAACAACCAGAATCAAGAATCCAAATATCATGGTAACAATCAAAATTAGAATTAATAGAGAGAACGTTACCCAAATTATCATCAGAACTTTCTTCAACAACTGAAACTTGTTCTTTGGCTTGCTCTTTAGATTGAGATTCTCTTTCTTTCTTTGCTTTGAGCTTCCAACAATCTTTAATTGCATGTCCCATCTTCTTACAATACCTGCAGTTTATTTCTTTGGATTTGGATCTAAAACGACCTGTTCTTAATCTTTCTTTGGTACGACCTCTGACAATTAATGCTTCTGAGTGTGACACATCTCCTCTAATCTTTTTCAAATATTCATTAGATAGAAGGGCAGAAGAAATATCGTCAAATTTCAAATCCTTTCCATACATGAGAGTAGTTTTAAGATTCTCAAGAGAAGGAGGTAAGGACGATAATAAAATAATTGCCTTGTCTTCATCTTCAATTTTAACATCAATGTTTAACAATTGAGAGACAAGTTTATTGAAAGCATTAAGATGATCAACTATATTCGTACCTTCTGTCATTCGAAAATTGAAAAGCTTCTGCTTTAAATAAACTCGATTTGAGATAGACTTACTCATATACTATTTTTCCAGCTTTTTCCATAACTCTGAAGGTGATGTTTCATCAAGAAACGGATAGAGTACCTCATCGGTAAGACTGAGGATGATTGTGCTATGTGCGCTGGCCTTTTGGTTTTTCCAAACACTTTCGGTGACATCTTCAGGCTTGACGTCCTCCAATGTGTGTCTCAACCCTTGTTGAGTAAGAATTGCACGAACTCTTGCTTGCCAAATAGGAAATCCTTGCTTTCCATTGAATTTCTCTATATCGAACTTCGTAGTAGACATATTGAACCAAGCTCTGATGCCACTTGTTGCGAAAAATATCGATGTCCACCACAATTCACAATATAGAGGAAGAACAGAAAAGAGGAAAAGATAGCACACAAGAGATATATGTGGGAAGACGATCCAGAGAATATTGTATTAATGAGGAAGAGAAAAGAGAAGATTACAATGACGGAGACGAAACTCCAATATCACCAACTCTTACTCTCTATTTTCTATATCTCTTGAGACCCTTACATCAATGGTGTATTTATAGATGTGGCCTAATGATGTTTGAGTCAAAATAGAAGATTGACTCAAATAAAACTTCTACTAATTTAAGACTTCTAGAAGATAAATCTAGATAAGGATTAGGTCCATTAATATAATTAAGACTATCCGGAAAATCCGGATTCGAGACACCATAAAGCCAACATATTTATACCTTATAGGTCAAAACTAACCGTTGGGGGTGAGATCCCATAACCAAATTCACTCTAAGGGTCAAAAAACTAGCCGTTAGTTTGTAGAATTACTGAATTGGATGTCCAATTCAGAATCAAACATCTGTTTCTATTAGAGCTAGATCCCAGCCAGACATTCAATATAGAATCAGACGCCCAGTACATATCTAGTAAATCTATTCACTTTTTCTTGCCTTGCACCCTGAATTTTCTCATTATTGAAGCAAAGGGGTGGGGATTGACTTAGTTATAAACCTCCAATGGTAAATATAATAGAACATATTGTCATCAAAAGTTTACTTTCTTCATTTCCTATATCAAGGTCCTTTAGTGAAGCTTTGAGTTTATCAGGAAAGAATTTTTCAAGAGTTACTTGGCTTTTTTCTCACTGAGCATATTCATCCAAAGTATCAATATATTTTTGGATGACTATTTTCTTGACATTATATTTATCTGACTGAACTAGCTTCTTCTTCTTACTTTTGTTCTTTCTCGAATTGGTGTTTCGAGTGGGTGAAGCAGTTGTTTGCTCTAATGAGGCTTTCTTCATCACTATCCTGGGCTCTTCACGATTTTTAATTATTTTTTTATCAACTTCTTCAGGCTCTTTGAAATGTAGATGTTTCATAAGTACCCTTGTTCGGGAGTAGATTGTGCTTCTTCCTAAAAAAGGATTTCAACAAGTGATTCATAATCGTCAAACATAGTAATATGATTAATGTGTTCAGTGGGTGTTTCAAATAAGGTAATCTTCAAAAGAATTAGCTTACCTTCTCGGTATTACTTCTCAATCCAATCCTTGAACACATAACAGTCTTCAATGTTATATTCCAAAACTCTATGGTAAGGATAATAGTTCACGTGATCTATTTTATTGGTCTTGTTTAGCCTCTTGGATTCTGGGAATTAGAGACCTAACTTTAATACATCCTAGAAGATTTTTTCTACTTTTTCTCTTTTGAAAGAATATTTCTTTCTGAACCTTTATTGGAAATCATTAGATCATTCCTCTTCTCCGTCTCCTCCAAGAGTTGGTTGCTTTTGAGGATTATTCTTGTTCATGGTAGGGTTCGAAGGTTTCTTTTGCTCAGTTACTGTGAATGCAACCCGCATATTTTTGGAAGGCTCTCCATGCTTCACTTTATCTTTTTCTAACTTGAAACTTTGTGAATTAGATAAGGTCGATGGGCTAATCCTTTCTACCTTCTTGACTTGTATGATGAGATCTTGGAAGGTATGGA
Source organism: Trichopus zeylanicus subsp. travancoricus (assembly GCA_005019695.1). Taxonomy (NCBI): domain Eukaryota; kingdom Viridiplantae; phylum Streptophyta; class Magnoliopsida; order Dioscoreales; family Dioscoreaceae; genus Trichopus; species Trichopus zeylanicus. The sequence goes on along the minus strand of RXID01015534.1, from coordinate 51,632 downwards.
TAAAAGAGTCACTCAAATAAGGTATCAACCATTCTCCTCCTATGTTGTCGAGGACTAGGTTCACTACTTTAAATTGGTTCATGAGTTGTTCACACTTAATGCTGAGATTTCTCTACCATGTGATATAATCCAGAATCGACTCATTATTGCGTTTTGGTATTGAGATAAGGTCTACAATGATCACTTTATCATTGACTCCTCTAAACTAATTTAAAAAGCATCTTTCATTTGTACCCAAATTTGTATGAACTCTGATTATAAACTAATACACCACTCGAATGCTACTCCTGTCAAATTTGCTGAAAATTGGCAAAGTAACAACGAGGGACTATTACTTGAATCTTTACAAAATATCACAAAATGAGTTATGTGTTATTCAAGATTATCCATGCCATTAAACTATTTGAAACTAGATACTATATAGCCTCTGAAATATGGCACTCGGTCATAATAGATAGGGTATGGTTTGGCAGCATCGTTTACCCTACCTATCTCACTTATTTTATCTCAACTGTGTAGCTTCCATTCATTTTACCTACTATTATATATATGCTAGGAGTTCATATTATCAGGGATCCTTGTAATTGCAGATTGGATATCCCTTGGTGGAGGAGGTGCTTGCGAAGGGCCTATATTTTCGTGCATCTCATCTATGAGAGGTGTACCTTCCACCGCCTCTACTACTTGAGATGGTTGTTGAGATCGTTTCAACTTATTGAGCTTCTAGCTCATTTATAGCATCATCTTCATCAACTTATATTACTTTCTTTTAAGCTTTATCTTTCTCCTAGTCTTGTTGTCTTAGCTATTCTTACAGTGTTTCTATGATCACTTATTGATTGGAGATTTCAGTTATGACTAAGGCTTCTGTTAGAACATGATGATCTGAGTCTTGAAGATTAATCTAAGCTTTGGGTTAAGGCTAACTTCTCTTATTAGTTGAGTCATCTCATTTAAGAGTCTACTCCTAGAGCGGATTGTCATATCCTCTCTTTGGTGTGGTAGCAAGGATTGGTTCACAAGAACCGTCTCCTCTTAGATTTTTTTTCATCAGTAAGCCTCATTCAAGTAGTCTTCTTTTGGCATTTGGTCAGCTGTAGTGCAAGTTCACAATCCTTCCTAGAGCCATGATGAGAAATGACTCTGACAGTGTGGATGGTCTCATTTGGCGAACCCTTGTGCTGGGTTGTAGCTTTATAGTGACTTGTGATTTTATTTGGTGATTCACCCATTTACCACCATCTTAAAGCAAGATTGTGCCCTTTGTATTTGCTCTTATCTTTCTCTAAATTGCTTAATGAAGTGAAGGAGTTGGAGGTAGGGATGGTAATGACCAACTTTGTTCGAGGAGTAAGTTTTCCAAGTCGGCTAAAGATTCTAGTAGTTTTTCCTTTACTTGTGACAGTCAGGATAAGATATTCTTTATTGATGCCTATGTCCAAATTTACTTTTGATTTGCCCCTGTGAGGAGTTGGGTGAAGGCGACCAAAAATTGAGTTTGTTTTGGTCATAGCCTCTGGAAGACTGATTTCCTTTTTGGTTGAATTATGACTTCTACCTATTCATTAGAACAACCCTTCTTAATAGAGATGATGACATTGGGCCTCTTTTTCCTTAATGAAAGATGAGAAATATGCTGATTTTGTATGATGATAAACTTAGTGAGTGCAATAGTAGGTACTTTCTTGAATTAGATAACCTTAGAGATGGTCCTGAACTTAATATGAACTTCAACTAATTCTGTAGCAACCATTGACTGAAGTAAATGCATAGCTAATCCTGCCCTTAGAATGATGGTGTATCTTGGGGCAGAGATATTATTCGTTATTGTCATTTGAATTTTTTTCTATAAAGGAGAACACAAGTTATCAATGTCTCTATCATATTAACTAGGTCTCTATAGTTGAAGGAGAACTGAAGTCCCACCGAGCATGTCAAAATTTATGCGATTAAAATTAACAATTCGGGATAGCAAAGACCTAAGGAGCAACCTCGAATCACAAACCAAAATTTATTTTAGTTTGAAGTACGTTGCCACATATTGTGAGAATATGACTTCCAACAATCACAAGCCTTATAGTTAATTACTCCAATTATTATCAGAAACCTCTTAAACTAAGAAACCTAACTAATAAAATAGAGACATAAAAAAAATAAAAAAATATTTAATTAATTTTAAAAAATGATACATGGCTTAAGTAAGGGTATGCTCTCACTTTATATTTTAATGAATTTAAATGCATAAACGACATAAAATAAGAAAGGGAATAGGAAGAGTTTGATATTTGCTATTGTCCCACTCTTTTATGTTGGACCACAAGGTATATGACTCAAAAGAATGTTTGGTTTGTAGCATCACTAATGGCTTATGGGGTTGGGTGGCTCAAGAGGTAGATCATTAACTAATCTTGAGATTGACTAGCTTGAAGTGTGTGTCATGAACTATTTCTAGGGTTGATTAACTTAAAAGTGTACATCATCAATGGCCTTTAGGGTTGACTAGCTTGAAAGGATGCATCACCAACCGCTTCTAGAGTTGACTAGCCTAAAGGGCACGTCATCAACTGCTTCTAGGGTTGATTAACTTGAAGAACACATCATCAATAATTTTTGGGGTTGACTAGCTTAAAAGGGAGCATTGTCAATGACTTCTGGGGTTGGCTAGTTTGAAGAATGCATCATCAACTTCTTGTGGAGTTGACTAGTTTCGAAATACGACCAACGACTCTTAGTGTGTTATTGGTTGACTTTATTTAAATAAGGTATTTTGGCTGACTGAATAAATAAGTTCAAGTCTGTCTTAGTTTGATTTGAATTGAAGCATTGTCAATGTTTGTAGGTTAGCTTAGCTTTGAATTATGGCTGATAATTTTGAGGGTATTGGCGATTAACTTCTTTGGTTTGATTTGAAGCATTGTTAATACTTTTAGGTTAGCTTAACTTCAAAAATGTGTTGTCAACGGCTTCTGAGGTTGACTAGTTTTGAAGTATAACCAACGACTTTGAGCGTATTGGTATTTAACTTTTTTTATTTAGTAGCGTCACCAATGACTTAGAAAGCTGGATATAACTTTGAAAAGTGGCCGACAGCTTGAAAAATATTGGCGATTAACTTATTTAGTTTAGTAGCATCACTAATGGCTTATGGAATTAGATATAGCTTAGAAGTATTGTAGCGAGACTCAGTTTGACCTTATTTAGTTTTATTTAAACTAATTTTGGTTTAGGTTAGAATAACAATATTACCTTTTATTCATGCTCTTGGAGTATTATCGAAGACTCGGCACACCCAACAATACTTAGTTTGACCCTATTTAGTTCCATCGAGACTAATATAGTTTGAGCCCAAGTTTGGTTCAGAATCAATTTGACACTAAATTTTGATTTGAATTTGAAATTGATTCAACTTGATATTTAAAACTTGATTAAATTGTGATTCACTAACTTCTTCTTGGAAGATAGTGATATATTTTGGTCTTTCTATTTCCAAAATCTTTGGTGATTGGGTTCACACTCACACTTTATAGCATAATGAGGAGAACCATGTGAGAATCAAAGTTACCAAATGTTCAATAATAAATTCAATCCACCAAGCATAACTTTAAATTTTATGAGAATATTTGTCAAATACTAATCATTGACTCTAGTTGGAGCAATACTAATTTTGATTTGAGCCTGATCTAACTTAGTTCAATGTTTAATATTTGATTTTGGTTCAATTTTGATTTTATTTAGTTTGGATCAAGATCGACCTTGTGTTGGACCTTTATCGAGTACTGGTTTGCAACTTGATGGACTTCGATTCAAGTTCAAGTCAATTCAATTCAACTTGGTTTCAGTTCAAACTCAGCCTGGCTTGGTTCTGTTTTGACTTTGAGTTTGCCCTTTTAGTTTGGACTTGATTTAACCCAATTAGGGTTTGATTTGAGCTTAGTTCAATCTATATTAGATTTGATTGAACTCAACCTAATTTTAAATTAATCCATCTCAAGTCTGATTAGAGTTGAGTCTGAGTTTATTTAGTTTAGGTTCACTTAATTTAGATTTTTGGAGTGCGGCTCAATTTGGGTTTTAGTTCATTTGTTTGATTGAGTTACTTCACATTAATTAATTTGATTCGAAAATCCTTAACTGTTTATGATAATTTTAGACAAACTTGTGGCCCGACTTTAAATGTGTGAATATGAAGGAGGTTCTGTTCACGAGCTCAAAAATTAGCTTAGAATTATAAGCCTGAGAGCTGAGTAAGTGCGAGTCCAAAGATTGGCCTAAATACGAACTCGAAGGCTGGCTAAGTGTGAACTAGAAGATTGACTTAGATGCGAGCTCAAAGGCTAACTTGGATGTGAGCTCGAAGGCTAGCTGAGGTGCAAGCTCAAAAGTTGGTTAGATGCAAGCCTGAAGGCTGACTGGGTGCGAACCCGAATGCTTGTTGAATGCAGGCCCCAATACTGGCTAGGTGCAAGCTCGAAGGTGACTGAGGCACAAGCCCAAATGCTAGCTTAGATGCGAGCCTAAAGCACAGTTAAGGTATGAGCTCAAAGGATGGCTAGGATGCGAGTCTGAAGAATGATTACAATGCAAGTCCAAAGGCTAACTAAGAGTGAGCTCAAAGGTTGACTAAGTGCAACCCCGAAGACTAACTAAGTGCAAGCCTAAAGACTAGATAAGTGCGAGTCTACAAGCTACTTAAGTACGAGGCTAAAAGCTGGTTTGAATGCGAGACCGAAGGTTGACTGAATGCGAGTCCAAATGTAGGCTAAGTGTGAGTTCAAAGGCTAGCTTAGTGCGATGAGGCTTTACCATCTTCAAGGGGTCGTGGGCGGCCGCAAAAATATTGAGAGTTTGTTGTCTTTAAGGAACTACGGGTGACTATAGCAATATTGAGGGTTAACTATTTTCGAAGGGTTGCAGGTGACCACAACATTGGTGGAGTTCCATCGTCGTGCCGAGACAATGGGTGGCCGCAATACTGATGAAATTCTACCGAAAATCAAGATGAGAGAAATTTTTCTCTTTTTTTTAAGCAAACTTTCTTTTTTTATTTTTCTCGAATTTTCCCTTTTTTTACACATCAACTTTTTTATATATTTTTTTTATTTTTTCTCTATTTCTTCTTTTTTTCTCAAGTTTGAAACCCTTCTCCCCTATTTTTTTCCCCTTTTTTTTTGGCTAACAAATTTTTTTTATATTTTTTTATCTCTTTTATTCTCATCTTCTTCCTTAAGCTACCCGTGCACTATTTCTTTTTTCTGTTTTTCTTCAATAGGGCCCTTCTCCACCTAATTCGAGTTGGATCTAGTCAGATCTTGGCTGAATCCAACCTGGCTTCTGGCGCAAAGGTGAGGGGTAGCCTTGCACCCCATCTCAAGCTAAGGGGCAACAGGCTAGAGGCAGAGGGGATGAGCTTGAGCGGAGCTCGAAAAGTTAGGTGATGCAAGAGTTGGCTGGTGTTTAAGGCGATTTTTGTCATAATTACAATTAATTAAAATTAAGATTTATATTCCACTAAATTATAGCTTAAATGTGAGTCTTGATCAAACTTAAATTATGTCCTATTTTGATCGAAAATTAGACTCAAATCATTAGAAAATTCGGACTCTAGTTAGGCTTATTCCAAATAGACTAATTGGGCTCGATTATTGAACTAGAATTACACTCAAAATTTATCTAAAACTTGAGTCAAAATGATAAAATATAAAAATTTTATAAATTGGTCTCTGAATTAAATAAATTTTCATAAATAGGTCCTTGGCTGGATTTTCTTACAAATATGTCCCTGAAATAAGAATTTTAAGAAAAAATCTAATAAAATTCTAAAATTACAAATCAATCTCGTAAAATTTACGGTTTGTAAATAAACCCCTCAAAAGATTGATAATTATGATTTAATCCCCATGAAATCCAAAAATTACAAATAAATTCCTCCAAAATTTTTTATTTACGAATAAACCCCTAGAATTTTAACTTTTTATAAATAAATCTCTCAAAAAATTTTATTTATGAGAAAGTCCAAATTTTATTCAAAAAGAATCCTGAAAGTTTGAAAACTTTATAAATAAGTCTTTTTTATAAAAAAAACTCTTGGAATTTATAAAATTATAATTTAGTCTAAATTTTTTAAAAAAAATTTATAAATATCTCCTCTATAATTTCAATATTCAGGATGAATACAACTTTCAAGATATCATCATCCACAATAAATAAATTTACACATATCTCTTCACAAGCTCATCCAACTTTATATTCAGTGCTAGAGCTACGTTGACCAGCCGCTCGTGGCATCTGCCATTGCGACCTCAAGCCCAAGAGTCTCCTCCTTGACCATGAAGCCGACGTGCACGTCTCTGACTTTCAACACCCTAGCCTTCCACCCCCGATCTCCTCTTCTTCACCGCTGAGGACAGCTGCCTCCATCACTCAGTCAATGAGCACTGACGCCGCTGTAGCCGCCACTGAGTACCACCTGCTCGGCCTCCTCCACGAGCAGTCGTGCCTCTGCCTCCTCTCCTACCCCTCGTCGGAAGCCGCCACTAGCTTCGCCGCCCTCCTCTATACGCCGAGCCGCCTTTTGGATCACCGCCGATCGGGTCCAGATCGGACCATGAAAGGAGGGGCAGACATGCCCGTCCGTTGCACCGCCAAAGTAGAGAGGCTCGGGCCCAGTGAAGTTTGTGAAGAAAGCCAAAGGGGGGACGGCTTAAGGCCGAAGAAGAAGCCCAAAAAAAGTATAAAAAAATAAACAAAGCTGGTACTATAAAAAAATCCGGCCAAAAATAGGGAAAAAAAAAAGAATTTTAAGCTTGAAATAAAAGAAGAAAGGGAAATAAAATAAAATAATATTATGTAAAAAAAGATTTAGAAAAAATAAAAAAAAAACTTTCAACATTATGACTAGTGATCTTTAGTGTGACGGTAGACTCTCGATAACACCGCGGCCACCTGTGGCTCTCGACGATGAAGATAGTAAATTCATGATCTTGTTACGGCCACCTGTGACTTTCCTCAATGAAAATAGTAAACCCATGATCTTGTTCCGGCCATCCGCAGCCCCTCGAAGATGGCAATAAAAATGGCGAGCCCATGACCCTACTATTGTCACCCGTTGTTCCTCGAAGATGGTAAATTCCCATTACCACAAGTCAGCATTCGGGCTCGCACTCAACCAGCCTTCGAGTTCGCATTCAACTAATTATCATGCTCACACTAAGTCAGTATTTGGGTTTACACTCAGCCAGTCTTCGAGTTCACACCAAATCAACTTTCAGACTCACACTAATCTAGCATTTGGACTTGCACCAAGGTAGTATTTGGGCTCACACTAAGCTAACCTTCGAGCTCACACCAAGCTAGCTTTTTGACTCGCACTAAGTCAACCTTAGAGCTTGTACCAAGTCAGCCTTCAAGCTCACATTCAGCCAGCTTCAAACTTGCACCAAGCCAGCATTTAAGCTCATACTCAGCTAGCCTTTGGGCTAGCATTCAAGCCAGCCTTCGGACTCACATCGAAGCTAGCCTTCTGGCTCACATCTAAGCCAACCTTCAAACTCACACCCAGCCAACCTTTAGGTTCGCATCCATGCTAGCGTTCGAGCTCGTACTAAATCAATCTTCGGACTCGTACTTAACCAGCATTTAGGCTTGTATCCAAGCTAGTTTCCGAGCTCACATCTAAGTCAGTCTTTGGACTCGTACCCAGTCAGTCCTCAAGCTCGTACTAAGCTAGTTTTTGAGCTCACAAACTAAGTTAACCTTCGAATTTGCACATTAAAGCCGAACTATGGGTCTGTCTAAAATTATCATAAATAACCAAGGACCCTCAAATCAAGTTGATTAACATAAATTGACTCAATAATAAATGGACAAAGGCCAAGTTTTCTTAAATGGACTAAAACCCAAATTGAACTGAACTCCAAAAAATTCAAATTGAGTTAACCAAATAAACTCAAACTCAACCCTAATTAGACTAAAGATGAGTTAAATTAAAATCAAGTGGAGTTTAAATCAAATCTAATCAGTATTAAACTAAGCTCAAATCAAATTCTTAATTAGGTTAAATTAAGTTTAAATTAAAAAGGCAAACTCAAAGTCAAACCAAAATGAAGTCAACTAAGTTGAACTAAGTTGACTTGAACTTGAGCCAAAGTCCATCAAGATGCAGACCCAGACTCGATAAAGGTCCAACACAAGGTCAAACTTGACTCAAACTAAATGAAGTCAAACTTGGACCTGAACTAAATAATCAAATTAATTCCCATTGGATGCACTGAATCTTCAGTAATACTCCAAGACTATAAACAAATAAGTGATATTGTCATCCTGACTTGAACTAGAATCATTTTGAATAGAACTAAATAAGTTTAGAAAGCCTTTAGCAACACTTCAAAACTAGTCAATCCCAAAAGATGTTGACTACATATCTACTAAGCTAAGCCAACTCAAAAGTATTGATCATACTTCAAATCAAACTAAATTAAGGTAGACTTGAACTCGTTTAGTCAGTCAGTCATGACAGCTTGTTCAAAAAATGTTAATCGCCAACACACTCCAAGTTATCGATCACACTTCAAATCTATACCCAACCCCTTGAGCCATTGGTGATGCTATCAAAATCAAAAAGTTAATTACCAACACGCTCCAAGCTGTTGACCACACTTCAAAACTATACCCAACTTTATAAGCCATTGGTGATGTTGTCAAACTAAAAAAATTAATTACCAGTATGCTCAAAGTCATTGGCCACATTTCAAAGCTAGTCAACCCCATAAGCCATTGACGACGCATCTTCCAAGCTATATCCAACTTTATAAGTCATTGGTGATGCTATCGATTTAAAAAAGTTAATAACCAATGTGCTCAAAGCTATTGGCCACACTTCAAAACTATGCCCGAATATCCTAAGTTGTCGGTGATGTTACCAAATCAATGAAGTCAACCAATAATATGCTCAAAGTCATTGGCCACGCTTTAAGCTAGTCAACCCCAGGAGCAGTTAATGATGTACTCCTACAAGTTAGTCAACCCCATAAGCAGTTTGACGATACACTCTTTCAAACTAGTCAATTCTACAAGCAGTTGATGATCTACCCTTCAAGCTATCTAACAGTAGAAGCAGTTGGCGATGCATCTTCAAGCTATACCCAACCTCATAAGCTATTGGTGACGCTACTAAAAATCAATTAAGTTAACGCCTAAGCTTTATTAACTATGAAAATACTTAAAAAATAGAAATGAAATTATTACCCACGCCTTATCAACTAATAGAAATACTCTAATCCAAACGAAGTTATTGTCAATCTCTTGTTGGCTAATAGAAACACTCCAACCCACAAAAAAAAAGTTATTGTCTATGTCTTATTAGCTATACAAATACTTGAATAAACCCAAAATAAGTTATCATTGATGTCTTATTGACTAACAAAAATATTTCAAATCATGAAGTTATTCTCGATGCTTAAAGCCATTGGAAATAATTCAAGTTTCTTCCATTCCCTTCTATGGTTCGAGTTAGCTGTCATGTGATCCAACACAGGGGGAGTTGGGCAATAGCACATATCAAAGCTTTCTCTCCTCTCTTTGTTTTTCTATATTTTTTTTATGTTTTCTATAATTATATGATAAAATTCATTATAAAGTGAGAGTATACTCTTGCACAAGTTATGTATTCTTTCTTAAATCAATCACATAATATTTTTTTTGTGTTTCTATTTTATTAGTTAAGTTTCTTATTTTAGGAGGTTCCTAATAATTGTCGAGGTCATTAACAACACTTAATAGTGCACTAAAAATTTTAATTTGTGATTCAAGCTCGTTACTTGGGGTCTCCACTATCCCAGGAGATCAACTTCAATCCCACAACAAACAAGGGATGGCTTAGGGTTGCTAAGGCCAATAAGCAGAGGTGAAGGCCGATGAGTAGACTTCGCAGGTGGGAGGCAATGTAGGGCTGAGACAGTGCAATTTTGTTCCTCCAATGAGCTCTATACTCCTTCATGCATGGCAAGGATGGCAGAGGCATCACGGGCTAGTAAAGTGATAGCTGATGTAGGTCAATAGAGCATGGTTAATCCCAACACAGCTTCTTCTCTTGCGAGGTACCTTCAGTATTCCTTCAAGCACAATAGGGAAAGGTGCAGGGAATTTGGAGCAGGTCTATGTTACGGAGGCAACCATGGCCTAGGATTCCATCAAGGAGAGCATAGGTGACAGTGGTTCAGGCCAAGGTACCTCACAAGAATAGGAGAAGAGAGGAACTAAGGGTAGAAAAGTTGCATAAGAGATTAAAAAGCTAAGTGGAAGAACTCACCCAATCTCTAACTGATCCTTCTCATTGCATTTCATATTGCCTATTTCCTCTCATCTTCTTATTTCCTCCTCTCCATTTTAAAAGTTCTCATGGGATTTTATAGACATGGAGAAAGTTAAACGGAGTCAAATTGGATTCATTCAAATTTTTGAAGTAAAAATTTTATTAGTTCTTATGTTTGTTTCGGATAAATAAATTTTATTTAGATTAGATGAGAAACAGTTGTGGATAATTGAGCTAATCATTTAAAATTTGAATAGTGGATAATTATAGTAATTTAAATATGGATGAAATATAGATAGTGTTCTGGGCTAAATCAAATTTGTATTATTTTATGATATCACATAAATAGAGAGTTATTCATAATGTTTTCTAAATTATTTGTTCTAAATTATAATGTTATAAATTTTAGGGATTTTTCTATAAAAAGAACTTATGTATAAAATTTTAAAACTTTTAAGATCTTCTTTAAATAAAATTTAGACTTATCTATAAATAAAAATTTTTGAGAAACTTATTTCTCAAAAGCTAAAATTTTAGAAATTTATTTGTAAATATAAAATTTTGGAAGGGGCGCAAACTCTATATTTCATATGAATCGAATTATAATTATCGATCTCTTGAGGGGTTTATTTACAAACTCTAAATTTTACAAGACCGATTTATAATTTTAAAATTTTAGTAGATTTTTCAGTAAAATTTTTATTCTAGGGGTCTATTTGTAAGACAAAATTCGGCCAATAACTTATTTATAAATATTTATTCAATTTAAGAACCTATTTGCAAAATTTTTATATTTCTGTCATTTTAGTTCAGATTTTAGATGAATTTTAGGCCTAATTTTGGTCCAAAACTCTAGTCCACTCAACCTATTTAAATTAGGCCTAGCCAGAGCCCAAATTTTTTAATGATTTAGGTTTGAATTGAACTCAATTTTCGATCAAAGTTGGATGTGATTTAAGTCTGATTGATATCCACATTTAAACCATAATTTAGTGACATACAAGTATCAATTTTAATCATATTTCAATTAAATTTGATTGTAGCAAAAAATCATCTTGAATAACTAGTGATGTTGTTTCTTGAAACGAAGTCAAACCTTTACATCATACTCCAAACTAGAGTATCGCTTCCTTCGAGTGATACCAAGCCCACTATTTTATTAGAGTAAAGCCACTCCACACTAGAATATTTGTACTCTCCCACCCCTAGTACCTAGAAGTGTTTACAAGTGAAAAGAAAATAGATAATACATTTAATGCTCACTATAAGATCACTCACAGGTTGAGAACAAGGGTAATGAGAATTTGCTTTGAGATTGAAAGGTTTAGAATATTTCTTGGGTTAAAGGCATAAAGGGCTTGAGCTCTTCTCTAAATGATAAATAAAATTATAAAACCTGTTAAGAGAAACCCAATCATGCCTATTTATACCTTATAGGTTGAAACTAGTCATTGAGGGTGAGATCCCATAACTAGATTCACTTCAATGGTCCAAAAATTAGTCATCAAATGAGCAGAATTATTAAACTAGACATCCAATTCTGAATCGAATGTCCATTTCTATCAGAGCCAAATCCCAGCCGAATATCCGGTATAGAATCAAATATCCACTACTATAATAATTGCCACTGTAATATTGTAGTAATTACTACAGAATTCTACGCAACAAATACTCTAAACAAAATAATTTCAAAGCAAATCTTCAATATGACTAAAATAAATAAAAATTCTAAACCTCTTAGTTTTGAGATAATCCTCCATTTTGAGCACTTTGAGCTTTTTTGCCTTGATATTTAAACTTTATCTTTAAGTTGTCATCCTTCTTATTTTTTGAGTCATTACTTTTATCATCTAATGTGCTTTATATTGAGACTCGATCATTTATGAACTTGCATGATCATTGCAAAATCTGAAGCTTATCATAACCTAAGAAACTTATTAAATATTAGTTTGATCATCATCAAAATTCGAAAGGCAATATGCATTTGCTGACCCACGCTATCCACCCTATACTCTACCAACAAGTAGTCCTACATGCACCGAAGTTCTACCCATCTGGCCTGCACTAGGGTTGCCAGCCTGCCCGCCAACATGCCGCCAATCCTCATCCCTTGAATGTTGCGCCAGCCCAGTTATTAGCTGCCACTCTGCCCTCTATCAAGCATGTAAGATCACCAAGCCTCGCCGAGAGCATCTCGCCAGAGAAGTCATCGTGCCAACTTGGCCCTTCGTCGTTGCCCTAGCCCGCATCGACACCTACCCCACCTCAACCATCTTAGCTTGGTTCCTCACTTCCTACCACCCTGCTAGAGTACCTCCCAACCTGCTCCAATCTCTACTGCCCCTTGGCCTTGTCGTCATCGCCTTCTGCAAAGCTCCACATCACAGGCCACTTGCGGCCAGATTTGGTCCCAAAACAGAAGAAGAAGGGGATAAGCGAGGTCCCAGCATCCCCCCTCGTCACCCACCATCAGAGAAAGGCCTGATCCAGCCATGGGATCAAGAAGACCGGGCCATGGCTCGATAGGGCTTTGAAGAAGAAGGTGCAAGCTTGAGGAGAAAGGAGAAGAAAAGGAAAAAAAATAAATAAATAAAGAAGTTACTGCCAAAAAAGGATTTGGCTAGCAAGGTCTTATCTCGATTTTTGCAACACCACCACTACGGCCACTCATGACCCTTTGCACATCGACAAAACTTCATCAACACTGCAACCACCTATAGTCCTTTATGCAATGGCAAATCTCCATCACCATCTTGGAGGTCCATCACTCTACGCATTGATGGACCTCCACCATCAACCTAGGATAAACACATGGACTTACTGTCAACTCTGATCTAAAGCTAGTCCACAGGCTTGTTCAAAATCAATTTTAAACTAAGGTTAACTTAAGAGCTCGCCAAACGTTTATTCAGACTAAGGCTAGCTTGCAAGTTTCGAACTAAAGTCAGCTTGGAAGAACATCAAATATCTATTCAAACTAAGATTAGCCCGAAGGCTCACCGAACATCTATTCGGACAAAAGCTAGCTTGCGAGCTCACCAAACATCTATTCAGAGTAGGGCCAATTTGTGAACTCGCTAAAAGTCTATTCAAATTAAGACCAACTGGAGAGCTTGCCGAACGTCTATTTAAACTAAGATCAATCCGTGAGCTCGCCGAAAGTCTATTCAAATTAAGGCCAGCTTGCAAGCTTGCCAAATATCTATTTGGATGAAGGTCAGCTTATAAGATCAGTAAATGTTTATTCGAACTAAGACTATCTTACAAGCTTACCAAATGTCTACTCAGATTAAGACCAGTTTACAAACTTGTCGAATATATACTCTGACTAATGTCAGTTTACTAGCTCACCGAATGTCTATTTAGACTAAGGTCACATCATGAGTTCACCGAATGTCTATTCAAACCAAGGCTAGCTCGCAAGCCTATCCAAAGTTATCATAATAATCTGTGAGCCCTCACATCAAATCAATTAAAATTCAAGTGACTCAATCATATTGAACTCAACTAGAACAAATAAACAAAACTAAATTGACTCGAATAGACCACCAAATAGACCAAAAGTGATCATATAAATGGACTAAAACTCAAATTGAAACTAGATCCGAAATCTAAAGTAAATTAATCCAAACGGAATCAATTCAAACCTAATCCTAATCAGGTTCAAGTTGGGTTAATTCAAAAATTAAGTTCAAATCATATCTAATATGGATCAAACTAAGCTCGAATCAAACCCTAATTGGGTTAAATCAAATTCAAACTAAAGGATCAAACTCAAAGTCAAAACAGAATCAAGTTGAGCCTAAACTAAAATCGAGTTAAGCTAAATCAACTTGAACTTAAACCAAAGCCCATCAAGATGCAAACTCGAACCCAAGGTCGAATTCAACCCAAATAAAACTAAACTCGAACTAAAATCGAGTCCTAAATATTGAACTAAGTTAAATCAGATTCAAATCAAAATCAGACCAATATTTAACAAATATTCTTCTGAAAATCAATGTCAAGCTTAGTACATTGAATTTACTATTCCAAATTAAAATATTCACTATCGATACTAATAATGACTTTGGAATAGATGTTTCACATGGTTCTCCCGGTCATACTATAAGGCATCAATGCGAACCCAATCACCAAAGGTTCTCGGAATAAAAATTGAAATATATCACTATCTTTCAAGAAGGAGTTAGTAAATTGTAATTTAATCAAGTTTTAAATATTGAGTTAAATCAATTCAGACTCGAATTGAAAATTGAGTGTTGAACATTGAATTAATCCCAAACTGAACTCAAATCCAAATCATATTAGTCCCAATAGAACTAAATAGAGTCAAACTAAGTCCCACTAGATATGTTGAATCTTCGACAATACTCAAAAGCTATAAACAATAAGCGATATTACCATCTTGACCTGAACCAGGACTAGTTCGAGTGGAACTAAACTAGGTCAAATTAAGTTCAGTTGGGTGTGCCACAAAAGCCTTTGGCAACACTCCAAGGTTATGACCAACTTCACAAGCAATGGATAATGTCACTTTAAAATCAATGACATTATTGCTTACGACCTATGGGCTATGAAAATACTTCAAAACTAAATGAAGTTATTACTTACAGCTTATTGGCTATAGAAATACTTCAAAATCAAATTAGTTATTGCTTACACCTCATTGGTCATAAACATACTTCAAAACCAATGAAGTTATGGCTTACGCCCTACAAGTTATGAAAATACTTCAAAATCAAATAAAGTTATTGCTTATGTCTTATTGACTATAGAAATACTTCAAAATCAAGTAAAGTTATCACTTACGCCCCATGGGCTATAGAAACACTTCAAAATCAAATGAAGTTATCGTTTACACCTCACAGTTATTAAAATACTTCAAAATCAAATAAAATTATTGCTTACACCTTATTGGTTATATAAACACTTCAAAACCAAATAAAGTTATCGCTTATGCCCCACAAGCTATGAAAATACTCTAAAATCAAATGAAATTATTGCTTAAACCTCATTGGCTATGGAAACACTTTGAAACCTAATGAAGTTATTATCTATGCCTCATCGATTATGGAAACACTTCAAAACCAAATGAAGTTATTGCTTACACCTCATTAGCTACGGAAACACTACAAAACCAAATGAAGTTATCACCTATGCCTCATCGGCTATGAAAACACTTCAAAACCAAATAAAGTTATTACTCACGTCTCATTAGCTACAAAAATACTTTAAAACTAAATGAAGTTATCACTCATGCCTCATCGGCTATGAAAACACTTCAAAACCAAATAAAATTATCACTCATGCCTCATCGGCTATGAAAACACTTGAAAATAAATGAAATTATCACTAACATCTTATTGGCTAACAAAAACACTTCAATCCAAAGAAATTATCAGCAATACTTAAGTTATTGGAAACACTTCACCCCTCATTCTCTTTTCACATCCTATTGGATAATACCACCAAATTAAATCATCAATATTTGCTGAAGATCAAGTCAAGACCCATCCAAGTTAGACATCACATGGTCCAACGCACAGGAATAAGGCAATAGCACATACCAAATCTCCTTCTTTCTCTTTCCCTTTTCTTTATTTCTTTCATGTTTTCTACAGTTTCATGTTGAAATTCGTTGTGAATCAAGCCTATAACCTTTATTAAGTCATATATCATTTCTTAAAATTAATCAAATGCTTTCTTCTTTTCTTTTTGTGTCTCTATTTTATTAGCTAGATTTCTTATTTTAGGATATTTCTGATAATTATCGGGATAATTAACAACAGAAGTTTGCGTCTGTTGGAAGTTAATATTCTCATAACACCTAATAGTGTACTTTCAATTAAATAAATTTTAATTTGTGCATCAAAGTTGCTCCCCGGGGTCTCCACTACTCTCGGCCACCGAAATCGATCCCACAGTCATCTGCTAGATGGTTGTGACCAAATTTTGAAACTCCTGTTGACTCACCAAGTTGGATGGTCCGGGAGGTACCTTAGGCACCGTCTACAAGGGAGTTGCCAAAGGCTATTATTGTGACTGAATCGCCGAGTTAGCCCATTAGGACAACCCACTAAGCCCATTGAAGGAATTATGTGACTTCATTGGTGTCGAAACCGTTCGCCCCCCAGTGAATTATTTGACGATGATAGTTGTGTTGCTAGAGGAGCCATTGTCAGAATATCGTTAAAGACCTCTTAGATCAGCAAAGAGCAGAAGCGGAGCAAATCTCAATGGAAGCACCATTATTGATGGAGCCTATTTCGCTACCAACTTCGATTTGAGAGACTCCTTGAGATCTCGATCCACTAGGTCACCTCCTCGTCGATCTGCAGAAAAAAGACACTTAAAGATGACTGTTAGGAGCTCTCTTGCAATAGCCCCTCGAATACCTAAGTTAGTAATGATCTCTTAAAGTATAGTGAACAAAAGAAAAATGATATTAGTAGTTACCTCTTTGGAGACTGTATTATTTGTAGGGCATAAAATAGTTCAATATATCAGAATCTAGTGATTTCAGGCTATAATTTTGCCAAATTTCACATAACAAACAGCTATAAATCCTGGATCTTTCGGTATTGACTTTTAAAAATGAATATGAATTACATCCCCTGATTATTTAGTCTTTATCACACACAAAATTGAAGTTTTCGAGTCTAGAAGTAGCTCGGTGTAATTTCTTTATAGACTCTGCAACCCACGCAAGGGTTGTTATTGGCCGAGGGCACCGAGCTTCTCACAGCTCGGTGTCAAGCTTCTCACAGCTCAGTAGAGAGATTCTCACAATTTGGTGAAGAGTTTCTCATAACTTAGTGTAGAGAGCTTCTTATAACTCAGTAAAGAAACAAATTTTAGCTATTATTGATCATTTGATTCCATTGATTTACCTCATTGTATCATCAAAATTATTATTCAATCTATCTGTTACATGCTTCAAAGGTGAAAATTAACATGGTCTGGAAAACAGACAACAAGACTAAAAAATAAAATAATAAAAGTAGTTTTCTCCTAATAATTATTTCTTTTTTATATTGTAGAAGGCCCAAATCTAATGATGCAGCAAACCACAACTAATAGATATTATTGGACTATTTAGAAATAAGTTTTGGGTACTTCCTAAAAACAAGTTTTGATTATTTTGTGTATCTTTTCGTTTTCATTCTCAAAATTGGGATTTTTTTAACAGACTATTTTTTACATACATTTTATAATTGATGTAAATTATTTTATAATTACATCTTATTTCTTATTTATAAATAAGATTATTAATGGTAAATATCAGTTGTTCAGAAAAAAAAATAAAAAACCCAATTCGGCAGCTCGACTGGGCCCAAAGCAAGAGATGATACCACCGCAAACAATGTAAACCGGCCCGGTCGGATTGGGTCGGATCGGGTCACTTCAATGTTTGGACCCCTATTTATACCGAGGCCGCAACGGCTTAGCTTTCTTCTCGGGGATTAGGGTTTCCTCTCTGTTCCAAGGTGGCGCTGCCCTGCTTCGCTCAACGCAAATTTTTTTGTTCTTTTTGTCCTTTTAATTGGAGCAAAGCTTCTGTTTGATTCAAAAATATCTCTATTTCTGATCTTTTTCGTTCTCATTTTTTGAAGGACAAGTGTAAAGGAGCGATATTTTACGAAATTTCTAACCATGAGGTAATTCTTTTGATCTTTTATTTTGTTTTGTTTACCTTTGGAGATTTCTGCTGGAGCTTTTTCGTTTAATCACTGAAAAATGGAGTTTTTTTGCCGTTTTTGTTTGGTTCTAACAATTATTTTTGGATTTGTGCCGTTCTGTTGATAATTTTCTTTCGTCCTCCCAATTTTTCTTTATATTTTGAGTAATATTTTCATTTCAAGTTGCGATTTTTAGATGCATAACGTGTTGTTTATCGGGATCAATATTTCTTGCAGTAAAACATTTTATTGCAGCGCGTGTTTTTAGTTAATACGAAAAATTTTCAGCATGGAAATCATGTTCTTGTGTGTTCAACCTCTCTCATGTATGTGAAGCCTTATTGAGATGCATTTCATGTTAACATGTTTTGTTTGGGGTATTAGTTTGAGCTATTATGGAAGCTAGGAGGTGTGTATCATTATGCATTATGTTTTTTGGCCTGTGCAGTAAGCTCCAGAGTGATGTGTTGAGAGAGGCCATCACTCAGGTGGTCGGTGATGCGAAGACAAAGAAGAGGAACTTCACAGAGACCATTGAGCTGCAGATTGGACTTAAAAACTATGATCCTCAGAAGGATAAGCGGTTCAGTGGCTCTGTGAAGCTCCCACACATCCCCCGTCCTAAGATGAAAGTTTGCATGCTTGGTGATGCTCAGCATGTGGAAGAGGTATGCACATTTTCTTGATTTTATACACTTAGAGAGCAATTTGCAGATTGAATTAGTTCTCATGTCTCAAATGTTGTGTGTGCATGCTTACATCGGTTTTGGCATCTATGTTGTGAGCATTAAGTTGGGCAATCATCTATTATTTGTTACACTTCAATGAACACCTGGCCTTGTGCTAAGATGATGATCTACTGCCTTGGGTTGGTGCATTGACATGTCATTTCCAGGCTGAAAAGATAGGTATGGACTATATGGATGTCGAAGGGCTTAAGAAGATGAATAAGAACAAGAAGCTGGTGAAGAAGCTAGCCAAGAAGTATCATGCCTTCTTAGCATCAGAGGCTATCATCAAGCAAATTCCTCGTCTCCTGGGTCCTGGTCTGAACAAGGCAGGCAAGTTGTTGTCATGTTCTTGACTTTATTTTTAATTCAGTGGACAATGGATATAGATTTTTTATGTCAACAAATTTAATTAACTTCCTTTTATTGATTTTATGCTAATTATGTATAGCAGTGTTCTGCCTGATTTGTTTTCGTATAGATTTCTTAAATCTTGAGCACCATGTTTGACAGTCGTCTCGTGTGTTTAAAAACACTAGAGAAGGATTTTATTTGGAAAAAATAAAATAATATTGAAAGTGCCTAAAATTTTTTGTGTTACCTTGTGATGTTCACATTCAAGCATTTATATGTTGCAGTTTATAAAGCTGCTGAAATAGTTCCTATTAGTATTTTCCTATTGTTCAATTTTTTTTACTTGTAAAAGATTTCTTATGCCCGTTGTTGATTAAGGAATTGCATTGTTGTTGCACCTTTTTGTTATTTGTTGTTCACTGAATCTTCTTCAATTATATATGCTAAAGTTTCTATGTTTGAGTCACATCTGAGACATTTCCTTCATATATTTGTTATTACAGGTAAGTTCCCTACACTGGTGACTCATCAGGAATCACTTGAAGCAAAAGTAAATGAGACCAAGGCCACTGTGAAATTTCAACTGAAGAAGGTTCTGTGCATGGGTGTTGCTGTGGGGAATTGCTCGATGGAGGAGAAGCAAATCTTCCAAAATGTGCAGCTCAGTGTTAACTTCCTGGTCTCTCTCTTGAAGAAGAATTGGCAAAATGTAATTTGCTCCTTTTTTTAATCAAGAGAATATATTCATTTTTTTCAATGTTATTTAAATGAAATATTTAACCATATGCCTTTGGGTTGTGAATAAACAGGTAAGATGCTTGTACCTGAAGAGCACAATGGGGAAGCCATACAGAGTTTTCTAAGCTGCAATCTAGAGATTGTCGAGTAGGGGAATCTTTGAGCTCTTTGCTTTGCATTATCGTATTTTTTTTATATATGTTGGGAGTAGAGAACTTGTCATCTTTGTTTTTCACTACAATTTTCATTACTTGTTGGACTAATTATGTTGAAGATTTTGATGAAATGATTGTTGTGTTGCTTAAGATTGAAAATTTTAAGCTATGGTCTGGTGCTTGTTCATCATCTACTTCATATTATAATTATTATTTTTTCTATCAAATTGTGCCAAAAATGATATTGGAAATTTATCAACCTTTAATTCTACGCCAGCTTTTTATTGTGAAAAAATGTGTTACTGAAATTATTGCACTATTAAAAATAATGGAACTTTGAGTTTGTAGGAACAGTCATATTAAACTGATTACTTTTAGGTCTCATTTGATTCGAGATTAGTATCATTTTATTTCTAACTGATCTATTATTTAAACGTCAAAAAATAGCTATATTAATATTATATTATTTATTTTATTTAAAAAATTAAGTTATTATATTATTCTTACCTGATATCATACATCTCAAATCTCAAATCTCAAGAAGTAATTTACAGAAGGATAAAATGACTTAAAAAATTTTTACACAATTCACTAATCAAATTATATTCAAACACTAAAAATATAATTAGATTTTTTTTTTTTACTTTAACTTTGACCTTAATCTTAATTTCAAATCAAATGGGCTGTTAGGGTTTGTTCTTTTGTTACCTAGAAATAGGTCTCAAGAATGTTTTTCCATATGTTAATGAAATACTGGAACTATGAAGTTCAATAACATCCTGTACTAAAGCAAAACTAAGGGATTCCCAATGCCACCAATTAGTTTAATCAACCAAGTCCTTAATGAAGCCCTTGCCATAATTAGACCCAAGAACCCATAATTAGCAAGCTTAACCCCAAAAATTCGATAAGTCATTAGGATACCATTTGATTTGAAATCAAAATCAAAATCAAGAGAACCACTTTTATAAATTAATATTTTTTTATCAAAATTAACCCTACAATAATTTAAAATTTAAAAAACTATTTAATTTTTTATAATAATTTAATTTAATAATGAAGTAAAATAAGTAATATTAATTTTACAAAACAAAAAAAATAATTCCATAAAATACTGATTCTAATCTTAATTCTAAACCAAATGGCATCAAGCATCTTCCACAAGTCTCATGGAACTGGAACATTTTGTGGCTAATTTTACAACTAAACAATATACACATGAACTAATGTAGAACTCATCTGCCCTTGTACAACAATTAATTTGATCTACAAGAACAGAAGCAACAGCTTGAGCAGAGTACCAACGCATACATTTAACATTTGCTACAGTGCAGAGAAATTTTTTTAGCATATAATATCTATATTAATTGTCTTTGATAATATGTTTATAGACAAATAGGTGAGCATCACAACCTGTGGCTTGATACACCACTTTTGGCTAATAATTATATACAAATGGCTTTACATCACAACCTTCAGCCTGTTACACCGCTTATTGACTAATTATCTATAAATGGCTGTAAATCACAACCTGCAGCATGATACACTGCTTACTGACTAATTATTCACAAACGGCTGTGCATTGCAGCCTATAGCTTGAACCACCACTTATTAACCAATTATATAAGAATGGCTGAGCACCAGAACCTGGGGCTTGAAATGCCACCTATTGACCACTCATATGTATAAAATAGGGCAGCCAGCAGGAAGAGAACTGACCAAATAGTTGTTTCCAACGACCTCCAATTGAACTTAACAGCAAACTGCTTTTCTTGCACCGTTGTCAACTGAAGGCCAAGGATCTAGAAAGGCAATAAAAACAAAGTAAAAGAAGCTCACGTGCACATCAGATGAATCAATTGAAGCATCAGACTGAATATACAAGTGAAATCTTGAGCAGTTCATAACTGAAATGTCTAACTAAAAATGCACTGGAGGATTTTGAAATTTGTCTGGTTTCCATAATCAGAACCCTAAAGTTCTTTCTAATTCACAATGATACTTGTTTTTTGATGTCATTGAATTCTCAAAATCCAAGAACCATGTTCTCTGTAATGACTACCACTAACAAATCTTGAAGTTAAACAAATTTGGTGCAGGAAACCTTCTAACCACATGCCACCAGAGAGTTGGCCGGAACCAAACAAGTGGATTGTATCATCAAAGATTATATAGTTCAGATCTTCAGTTTGCTCATTAGTAAGGGTAAGTATGAACTTGCAAACGACACTGTTGTCTGAGGCTTCTACTAGTATTGTTTCTCGAAAAGAAAAAAAAAGTAAAAGAGGCTTCTACTAGTAGTCGAGAACTACAAGAAAAACAGATGAACCTATCAAAAGGTACACAGTTCTTTTAATTTTTTCTCCTCGAATTCAAAATGAAAATAGATTAAGGACAACCTTTCTTTCAAGATCTATACCTAAAAGAGGACAAGAAAAAACAGCAGATTTGTAGGGCTATGTATATATGCAATTTCCGGGACTACAAACATTTTCAATAGGTGTGTAGAGTATATATGCAAATTTTATGTTGCAGGGTCCAATATGCAATTTCCCAACTTTTCAGGAGTGTACATGCAAAAATCCTTCTATTTTAAGCAAGTCCCAAATCGTAATGGTCAATGAGAGTTTTTAGGAAATCATTTTTACACATAATATTGTTTTGGATGATAGTTTATTCAGTTTATTTCACTAAAATTGGAAGTTCGGAACCTTTGTTCTACTAAATAACAAGGCAGATACAGAGCAAGCCTGTAAGTTTCAGCACTCAATATGGTGCAAACTACTGCAATGTCTTTTCACCAGAAGCGGAGCAAATAAAGAAATTGGCACTGCACGCACCTTGGATTGTTTTCACGAGTAGTTTTGGCATCAAAACTACTGAGGGATATTGCAAATGCTTGAAATGCCGATAACGGATAACGGTAATCCAAGGTGAACAAATTTGATCCCACTTTTCCAAACTGAAGAAGCACACACTCCTGCTCTTGTCCAGCTGAATCAGATGGCACCAGCTGGAAATTCTTTACTGATGGAATCGTGACCCGTCCCCCAAAATCTAGACACCAGCATCGGATTTGTTCAATCCACATTGGAGTCTTGTTCTTCAGAACCAACACTTCCTCCTGGCTCAATAAGGGCCTTGACTTAATCTCTGGCGATGATGACTTGGATTTAATAGATGAGATTGATGGTGCAGAACCAAGGGAGCTAAGATGAGACTTGGTTGGTGTAGGAGCCACACCCCCTGGTTCGAGTGCCAAGGCAGGGATGGAGTTCATGGTACATTGGATTTTCCTGGGACCTCTGAAACTAAAAGACAAATCAGATAATTCACTTGTGTAATATGCATGAACAACAATATACATATGAAGAAGCTGATGTTACCAGAACTTGACAGACTATCTAAAATAAAATACAATGCCATAATTTACTCATTATAAGATGATTTCTGCACCACTGGGGAAAGCTGCAATGGCAGTCTCACATGCAGCTCATATCAATCTAGCGTAAATAGTGAAGATGACAAATAACACATCAAACAAGTTATAAAGCAAATGTGTGAGTGTTTATGACAAACAATAGAAAAATGCCTACTTAACAAAAAAAAAATCCATTTTTACATGGAAAGCAGCAGGAAATTACAATAATGTGTCACTAAAGATTTAATTGGTTTTTCCCCTAACCTCTTCTAATTTACTTATTACTGGAGACTGATCATTAGGGATTGGGTTTTACCTTAATTGGTTTGAGCCAACAACTACATTAGGCCTCACAAATTTGCAAATAAGGGATTGTTTGAAGTAAACCAGTCGCTTGGATTGGAACCAACCAATACAACAAACACTACCATGACCACAGTTGAATAGAAAAACTTCATTTCAAAAGAATAAAAAAATAAAATAAAAAAACTACAACACTTGTTCAATTAATTTTTGGCTCAAGATGCATCCAAACTGAATACTGAAATCTCAATGTTCTTTTTTATCATAATGGAAATCTAAATGTTGTGGGGCCTTCGGCCCTTTTTTACTCAAAAAATAAAATGCTGTGAGCATAGGGGAAAAAAGCCAGCAATATTAGAATACCTAACCTTGATCCTGGCGCATGTAGCTCATAAGAAATATGTGCAACAGCAAAACCTTCAGCAGGAATTCTACGGGAGGCTTGTTTTGAACTGAGTAGGCAAGGTGACCAACATTTGGAGACCATACCTCCACCATAAGGAGGTCGAGCATCATAGACAGTAAACTTTGTGCCCGATAAGTTTAAACTGTTCAACACAAAATTGATATTATTCTCACTCCTTTTGATCATCTACATTTCACCTCAAATATGTGATATCATTAGCCCCAGACATTACAAAACCATAACTGCTCCATGGTGGTTCAAAGAAATAATAGAAAGCTAAAGGTTTACATACAAGGCAGTATATGGGTACTCCTAAATTGTGAAAATAAAGCATCAAGATGTAGTAGTGACCAAGCAATTAATTGTTTACATGAAAATGAGCAACAAAATCACAATGAGGAACAAAACAAAAGGTCTTTGTAAATGATTTTGACATATCAAAATGAAACAGTAAATCTTAATTTACTAGATACTTACTATTATAAATGGAATAGGCCAATTAAGCATGACTTATGACTTTGTATGAATATAACAAAAGCCATATATAGATGCACCTTTTTGAGCGAGAGGAGCTCACCTTAGCTTCCCAATGTAATTGTCACTCCCCTTCAACAGACCATCAACATCAAGAGAGACCACATAATCAGTGCATGTAGGAGTCTCATATTTGCGTGCAGCAAGAAGGAATTTTCCATTTTCTGTTAATGCTGCCAAATGAGTAGCATTAACATATGTCAGATAAAATGCAACACAATTATTTGAGAGGGAAAAAACCTAAGAAGAACTTCACATGGTAGTCAATAATTTGATAGAAAATTACATGACAGCCAGAAGGCTACAGAAAAGTGATGAAAAATACTGGAGAAGGGAGAGGCTTTTCTCTTTGATGACTATGGACAGAACATAAATTTGTGGAACCTACTTGAAGAATATGAATCAGACATATTTGTGGCAGTATCTTTGCTAACTGGATTAAATATTCAAACATACAGGCCAAGAAATAATCATTTCAGAGGAAATGAACCTGAGGACAGAAAATGGATTTTTTTTTTTTCTAAGAAATTGGAAAAAAGAGTTGCAAGCTATGATTGACGTTATGTTGTGCTCTTCAAATAGCAATCAGAATCAAAAGGACATGAATGGGTAATAATTACAAAAGATATGGCAATGTTACCTTGTGTTAGAGCAAGGTAAAGATAGAATGTTTCGGTAATCGGATCTCGCCTTATAAAGCACTTCAGGGGAAAGTTCCTTGGGCCAGGCTGCACAAAGCAGATACAGAAGTTAGAAGCATATATTTAGTAAGGAGATTGGACAGAGAAAAATAATTAAATACAACAAAACTAAAACATATTTGAGTACAACTATGCAAATTACAAGACTGCCAAGAAGTTCCCAAGTATATGCTGATTTGTAGCTGAAAATTTAAGAGCAAATACTTCAAATTAGTGAGATTGAACAGAGCAAAATAATTTGACGCAAAAAAATGAGAAGTACATCCGATTTCAAATATATAACAGTAGCCTATTAGATAAACCCAATTCTATAGGAATTGGATCTTCCCAAGGCAAGTTAGGCAAAGTATGATTGTAGGAAAAATCACCTATAGAAGTGTTCAGTAACGCTTTTCGCAGACTGTCGCCCAGTGGAATCACAAAATCCATTGGAAAATGCAAGATTCCAAAAAGCTCTCGGTATGCTCATGGCATTTTGGTCGTTCAGGGGTGCTTGGCTTAGCAAGTGCTATAAGGAACACCATATACCCAAGGTGGTAATAGCACATAAGTTACGTAGTCTATATGTAAATGTTTGAGCTTGGCCCCTCCTCAAAATAAAAAATAACTCGTAATAAACTTAATTAACTTAGTAACTAGGAGCTCCACACTCCATTTGGACAAGTAATTGAGAAAATTATGATGTGATATGGAAAATAGTAAAATCAAAGAACGTATCATAATTCATCAATTCAAATGGCACATCACAAAAGGGTCAAGTTCAATATGAAACAGAATATTCCTAGTAAATACAGTTAACACTATCTCAAAAAATGCTCGCAGAATATAATTCCAATAAGATAAATATCTAGTCACCTTCATCTTTTGGGATATGGCCATTTCTCAGAAGGAGTTGACATTGAAAAGGAAAGTCAAGTTTTCAAAGGAAGCATGCGAGGTGTTACAATTTTGACTCAAAATGTGGGAGACAGGAGATGACCGATAAAAAATATGGACATGTCACCTAGTGAAAAGAGATAAACAAAGTTGATGATCAATGAAAAAGTACAGACATGTCGTCTAGTGAGAAAAAATAAAATAAAATTGATGATCAATGAAAATTACAGGTATGTCGTCTAATGAGGAAAAATAAACAAGATGATTGTCAACAAAAAATATAGATGTGGCGTCTAGTGAGAATAAGTAAACAAAGTTGATTGTCAACAAGAAAGTATAGTATGTCGTCTAGTGAAAGAGAATAAACAAAGTTCTGTGGTTATTCATAGTTTAGTTGTTATCTTATGTTTAAACTGGCGTAGCTCAGCCAGTTTGAGAGTTTAAGAATGACCTGGATTAAGGTTGAATGATTCGGATACTTGGCAAGTGCCAAATGAACCAAAATGCAGACCCTATAGAGGGCTTGAGCCCGCTTTGATGATTGCAATATTCTAAAAGCCATAGACAATGCAATTTTGATCATTATAATGGTTTATAGGCAAAAACACCATGGTGGCACGATGATTGTTTTGTGAACAATAGGAAAATGCAAAAAAGAAAAAGATGCCTCAACCTTCTCTATCCTATGAAAGGGATGTCCCTCTCCCTATGTTGGAATTTAAATGGGAAGCAAGTGCAACTTTGCTTACAACCCGATTCGTATGAATAAGAAATCCAATGAGAAATTTAACAAAGCATCCAAACAGACCCTTAACTAGCAGAACAATCTTCAAACACAAAAAGTCAATTAACTCTAGGACTTACTACTAAAAGCTGAAAGATACACAGGTTTAAATAGAAGGGTTTACAATTAACTCTAGGTACTTGCTACTAAAAACTGAAAGTTCTAAAGGCTTAAATAGAAGTGTTTAGGCCTAGTCTCACATCTTAAGAATTAATTTATCAGGTTAGAGCTTTGCAATAAACACGTGTCTCAGAATGCGATTTATGTGGATGCATAGGTGGAGGCTGTCACCAACCAGATTGCATACCTATGTCTATGCAGCTGCATATCCGGCGAGGCACTTGTTATGTAGTCAATACTTTTCCTACCCAGTTTTATTTATTTACTCTATGTACTAGTACATGGTGTATTTACATATAAGCTTAGACTCATTAGCAAGTGCCACATGTTGGATAGATATGAAGTATCAATCAAATTACACTATTACGAAAGCTTGCTTTTAGCGATTTATAGGATTAGAATGTAATGGGGCGCCATAATTACCTAATTTAGCATGTCAATATAACTATATTAAGCCTTCAAAATAATTAATTTCACAATTTCCATGCATTTCTATATTTTTGACTTCTTGTGTAAAATCGGAAATATCTTACATATATACATATAAACATAGATACATAGATCATAACTGCCAGCGCTTGTGCAGCTGCCAATGCTACCACATACCACAGATGTGCTATGTTGCTCATTGGCTATCTGCATACACATGCAGCATTGCAAGAAATTGACCAGAGCCCACCTTTCAGGTAATATTCTACAATTATAATTACAAAAATGTTCCAAATTACAATCCCTTTTTTTTTCTTTTGTTTTTTCTTTTTTTTGTATGCCCTCAAGTAAGCATCGAATAATTAAAATAGATCCAATAATTAAAACAAATGAAAAATGAAGACCAAGATTTCATTTCTCCATTTCACATACCAAAATATGAAACAATCAAAATGGAGAAAGTTCTAAGTTCTACAATTATACTTGCAACACTGCAGCAAAAAAAACGACATTTACACATCCAAAATCATTTTTGTTCCTCCAAATATGTTTCCTTCTTTTACACACTATAATTTCGGCTCAAATAGCAACAACATACACTGATCTGCATCACCAAATCCGTCTCCATCACACCACAAATAGAACTCAGCACATCAACAAAAAACACAGCCAGAAAACGAAATGTCATACCTGCTTCAACGAAATGGGGAAGGTAAGCCTCCCGCACACCTCCGGCGTCCTCACCACCTCCTCCATGACGCGTCTCCAGCTCCTGCAAACACCTGCACAAGCAACAACATGCTTTCTCTTCGGCCACACGCTTTCGTCCTCCTCCAATCTCACCACCACCTCCCGAATCAGCTCCGGCAGCAAATTCGCCCACCTGCTCTGATCATTGGCCGCCGCCGCCGCAGCAGCAGAAGCAGTCGCTGACGCATTGCGCGGCCTCCAGACGGCGACGACTCGGCCTCTGCCTCTCGACGCCATCGACCTCGTAGACCGAACCTCGCCGGAAAACTGGGGATTTTGGCTGTGGATTCGCTGCTCGGCAGCAGCAGTCGCCGACGCATTGCGCGGCCTCCACACGGCGACGACTCGGCCTCTGCCCCTCGACGCCATCGGCCTCGTAGACCGAACCTCGCCGGAAAACTCGGGATTTTGGCTGCGGATTCGCTGCTCGGCAGCAGCAGTCGCCGACGCATTGCGCGGCCTCCAGACGGCGACGACTCGGCCTCTGCCCCTCGACGCCATCGACCTCGTAGTCCGAACCTCGCCAGAAAACTCAGGATTTTGGCTGTGGATTCGCTGCTTGGGAGCGCTGGCGATGAGAATTTGAGCGGGGAATTAGGGCTTTTCAATTCGGGGCAGCGGGAATTTGGCGACACGTCTGGCGCGCCAGCAGAGCACGAGCCATGTGTCGGGCCTGCTCGGAGCGGTTACAGTTACTTGGGTTTTTTGCAAATAAACCTCTGCTTTTCGTGTCAACTTTTCGTTTTTTAAAATGGATAACTTCCAATGTCGTTCGCATGCCATGCATTGGTCCACGAAATCTCCACTTTGCCCTCCTCTGTGTCCCTTAGTACAAGAAAGACTTTGGGGTCTTTTTTCGGGCTGGGCCCTTTTTGGGCTAAAGTGAATCAGGCCTTGGGCCGTACGAATTAGGAACCATCCATCCGTATTAACTTGTTATTTAATTCATAAAATCCTCCCTCTTCTTTAACTTCTAGAAAACAGGCACGGGATAAAATAAAGTTTCATAGTTGTAAATTTAATCTAAAAGTTTTGATTAAAAACATTATCACATTGGTTGCATTAATATTTGATTTTTTGGCAAAAAGTTAAGGGATAATTACCTATAAATCCCTGTAATTAGTCTTAATTATATATAACTCCCGTAATTTCCGAAATTACCCACACCCCTAATTGTTATTTAATCAAAATTTTTTCAAAAAATTTCGATTTTACCCTCGATTATTTTTACAATTAAACCCCTAAAAATTTATTTTTATAATTAACGCCCCGAAATTCGGTTTTTTACAAATAACACCCCGAAATTACTCTGATTTATAGAAAAGTCCTCGAAATTCGGATTTTTGCAAATAACCCCT
Source organism: Trichopus zeylanicus subsp. travancoricus (assembly GCA_005019695.1). Taxonomy (NCBI): domain Eukaryota; kingdom Viridiplantae; phylum Streptophyta; class Magnoliopsida; order Dioscoreales; family Dioscoreaceae; genus Trichopus; species Trichopus zeylanicus. The sequence continues at coordinate 21,987 of RXID01015534.1, read as the reverse complement.
CGGAAATTATTCCGATTTACAAAAAAGTCCCCGAAATTTGACGACGGCGAGAGTGGTGGCGCGCGGGCAGCGATGCCGGAACCGGCGGAGGCCGACACGCTGGCACCCGGGCGTGGACAGCCAAGGTCGAGGTCGTCCACGCCCGCGTGCTGAGGACGGAGGCCGAGGCCGGCACACCGGCACAAGGGCGCAGACGGCCTCGGCACACAAGACGGACGTCGAGGCCGACACGCCGGCAACGAGCACAAACGGCCTCGCCCTCGGCCGTCCCGCCCGCGTGCCGGTGAGCCGTCCGGCCTCGGCCTCCGTCCCCGACATGCAAGCGCGGACACCGGCCAGCGATGGTCCGGCGAGGGGTCTATTTGTAAAAATTAGTTTTAAAATAAGAAAATTTAGACTTATTTTTACAAAAAAATATTTAAGGGTCTGTTTTTTAATGTATAAATATTAAATTTATATTTAAAAATTTAAAAATCATTAATGTCTTTTGTGTAAAATTTTACTTAAAATATGATAAAAAATTTAGACTTATTTATAAATAAAAATATTAAAGGGGTCTATTTGTAAATGTACAACATGAAAGTTGTAATTTTAAATTTTAAGTTTTGAAATGTTCAATGACTTATTTATAAAATTTACTTATAAAATAAATAAAATTTGGACTTATTTATAAATAAAAATATTAAAGGTGATCTATTTTTAAATGTAAAAATAGTAAACTTGTAATTTTAAATTTTAAATTTTAAAACTTTCACTGTCTTTTCTGTGAAATTTAATATTAAAAAAGATTAAAATATTGACTTATTTAAAAAAAATTAAGGGATCTATTTGTAAATGTACAATATGAAACTTGTAATTTTAAATTTTAAGTTTTGAAACCTTCGATGATTTATTTGTAAAATTTACTTATAAAATAAATAAAATTTGGACTTATTTATAAATAAAAATATTAAAGGTGGTCTATTTTTAAATATAAAAATATTAAATATGTAATTTTAAATTTTAAATTTTAAAGCCTTCATTGTCTTTTTTGTGAAATTTAATATTAAAAATGATTAAAATATTGACTTATTTATTAAAAAAATAATTAAGGGATCTATTTTTAAATGTACAATATGAAACTTGTAATTGGTATATGATGAGGCCTACACTAATTATGTAATGTTCATAACATATTTATGCTATATGAAAAATAAAACTTGATTCAATAGAAAAAAAATGGCAAGTGGTTCTACTTCTACAATCGCAAGTATAGCATAACAATAATAGTTCAATAAAATAATAACTATAAATAGATCACAATAATTTTTTTTTATTTTCTCAAAGGGAAGGTACATCTGTCACCGGACATGATTAAATTTAGATACATTATAAAAATTGCACAATGAAGTTCCAAAGCTTTTTAACAGAGAAGGTATTGCAAGGCTGCAAGCCCTTGATATCGCATGAGACAAACCATTCAGTTGATACAATTGGAGTGAGACTTCTACTTTGTGGTTCTCTATTTGTTACTTTTGTTGAGATTTACAGGATGAATTATTGGCATCTTAATCATCCACGGTCGGTGGTGGAGCGCTCAAAGATGCGGGCTCTTCTCCCAAAAAACGTTTGTCTCCAATCTGGATGTTCAATCAAATAGGACCAGAGTCTGCATTGTAGAACAAATAACAATATGAACTCTTCCCAAGAAGCAAGAATACAAAACCCCAATATTCACAAGTGATCAGAGAAGCACAAATGAACAGTTTCATAAACCAAAATTAATTTTGCTAACCTTCTTTCATTTTCAACAAAATCGGAGCCCTTTGCAGCAGGTGATGTAGAACATTTCAAGAGGATTTCGGCATCTGAAAGTTGCTGCAGTGCAAAAGCATATTCCCCCAAGTTTGACATCCTATATCACCAAAAATGCTGTCATTGTCAACAACGCCAAAAGTAGAAAAAATGAAGTCAAACAGTTTTAACAGTTGATAAGTAAAGAAATGTTAACCAATAGATCTCTCATTTATGTTTTTGTCAAGTGTTGAACCAAATATAAATACTTCGGATGAGTACAAGCTACAAGAAACCTTTTATTTTGAGCCACAAGAATTCCCCCCTAGTGCAAACTTCTAGATCATGGCAAGATTTGATAAAATTAAGAAATAGCAGTGTTAAATATAGCGATGATTCACATACCAAGAGCAAGGGGCAATCTGAAATTTGTCATCATGGGTATCATAAGTCTCTAATAACTTCCCCCTCCAGTAGGAGTCCTCAGAAGAAATAGTAACCTTGACCCTCCTGACAATTTCATCCGGGCATATTGAACTTCTATCAAATGAGGCAGGTGAAACGGAACCGGATGAAGTATCTACCTGAACATAATCAGAAAAAACACCTGATGAAGGGAAAGTATGGAGTGTACTGTACTTTTTCAGTCATTGTGAGTTAAACTATGTATACATTTAAAATAAATAACCATGAATTGATTAGAAGAAAAAAAATAGTTGCCGGAAGCAACAGGGAATAGCAAAATTGAAAAGCTCGAATTTCTCAAAGTATAGTACCATATCAATTCATGCTTTGTTTCATCACAAAGAATTAGTAATGGAGATTACAGGTAGCAGTGAAACGAGGATGGCCATCTGTGAGGCCGTCTGAGAAAGTCTGTGCGGGTGTTTTGGGGGGGGGGGGGGGGGGGGGGGGGGGGGGGGGGGTCTGAGCACTGAGACAGGAGGTGAGGTGGGGGCAGAGGCGGGGGAGTGGGGGTGGCAACGAGGCAAAGGGGAGGGGCGGGGGGGTTTGTTCAGGCAGAGGTCGTATGGGGGCAGGGACGGGGACGAAAGTGGTGGGTGTTCTCGCCGTCTAGGGGCGGAGGCGGGAGCGACGGGTGGGTCTGAGGCCGTCGGGCGGGGAGCGGGACCGAGGCCGTCAGGGGGGGAGGGGGTCCGAGGCCGTCACGCGGGGAGGGGGTCCGAGCCCGTCTGGCGGCTGGCCGCTGGCAGACGCTGGCTCAAGGGCGCGTGGCGCGGACGGACGAGACCACCCGACCTCCGACGTCCGTGCCAGGGCACCATCACGCACAAACGTCCGCCACCCGGCCTTCTTCCGCCGGGCGTTCTCGCCCGCGAAGGAAAGGGGGGGTTCAGGGAGGAGGGGGGGGGAGGGGGGGGGGGGGGGGGGGGGGGGGTGGGGGGGGGTTCGGAAGGAGGTGGTGGCTTACCGAGGACGAAGGAGGACGGCAGCGACAGCAGTGATGAGACTGTGGTGTTCTCGCCAGCGGGGCAACGAGGGCGCGAGGGTAGAGTAGGGGGCCGAGGACGAATGACAAAGCACCGACGATGACGGCATGGGGGGCGCGGCACAGAGCAGCGACGGTGTGGGGGGCGCAAGGTAGCGACCGGACGGCGATCTCCTCGCCGACGGGGCAGCGACGGCAGCAGCTGCGCAGGGAGCGGCAAAGCGGCGGCGGCGGCGGCGGCGGCGGCGGCGGTTTAGGACTACAGTAGGAAGCATAGGGTTTTATAAGAAAATTTAAGGACTTTTTTGTAATTCGAAATAATTTCGGGGTGTTATTTGCAAAAATCTGAATTTCGGAAATTTTTCTATAAATCTGAATATTTTCGGGGTGTTATTTGCAAAAATCTGAATTTCAGGGACTTTTCTGTAAATCAGAATAATTTCCGGGGGGTTATTTGCAAAAATCTGAATTTCGAGGATTTTTCTGTAAATCAGAGTAATTTCAGGGTGTTATTTGCAAAAAACTAAATTTCGAGGCGTTAAATATAAAAAATAAGTTTTTAGGGGTTTAATTGTAAAAATAACCGAGGGTAAAATCAGAATTTTTTGAAAAAATTTTAATTAAATAACAATCAAGGGGTGTGGGTAAATATTTTCCAAAATGGGGGGTGTGGGTAATTCCGGAAATTACGGAAGGTTGTAGGTAATTAAGGCTAATTACATAGACTTATAGGTAATTATCCCAAAAATTAATGGCATTACTATAAATATGCGGAAAACTATTTTTTATCATTATTAGCGAAAATCACTTATATTATGTAAAAATTTATCCTCTAATATTTCTACTTCTCATACACCGTTTTTGAGCAATTTCATTAGTAAATGATGAAAAAGGTAAGTGTTTGTTTGTTTAAAAAACTTGTATCTTAAGAGACAGAAGAAGATAAGTTGTTTTCCTATTCAAAAGCGGATAAAAGTATGGATAGATTGCTCCTTTTTTTTTTCAACTCATTTCTGACTTTTGGTTAGACAAAAGTGTTTTGAAAGTGATCATTAATATGAAAATTATTATTTATTTACAAATTCTATAAATAAATTTTTTTATAAAAATTATATTATTATTGTATATTATATTACTAATATTATTATAATTTAAGATATCATTAGATACATTTTCAAAGTATGTTTTAAATAAAAAATACAAAAATAAAATTTAATTCATTTCTTACTTTCAGGTCAAAAGACATTGAAAGTATATTACCTTCTGAGCAATCCCTTCTCAACAATCAAATATCCAAAATAGACAAAAATTGCCATACTTTCATTCAATTCTCAAAGTTTTGTGCCAACCAAATAAGTCCTAAATTAAGAGGAGTAGGTTTCTATTACAAGGTTTAAAAATTGAATACAAATATTAACCAATAAATAGTTATTTGTGAATTTTAACTATAACATAGGAGATTTTCTTGCTAATAGTAATTATAAAGAATGTGATTTTCTGAAAATTTACAATAAGAAAAGTTATTCGTTGCTAAATACTCTGAATACTTTTTCATTTTAAAGGAAATTTATCATTGATATTCATTATATTTGCTAGGTGGAATGTAAAAATTCTAGTAAATTCAATGCAACTGCATATAAGTAAATCATGGTTTTGTATGGTTCAAGACATGTTCATAAAAATTAATCTCAATACTGCCGAGAGAAATACAGGACATTAATAAAAAAAATAATAATAATTGTAAGTGTTATCTCTCACCTCTCTTTTTCTAGATTTCCTCTCCATTACCTGTTTGTTCCCGTTGACGAGATTAGGGATGTTTAGTTTGAGATAATTTAGAATAGTTCGATTAAAAGATAGTAGAATATTTTTATAGACTAGTATTTTTTTCAAAAAAAATTAATCCTATAATAATTTAAAGTCTGAAAAACTAATTAATTTTTTATAATAATTTAATTTAATAGCAAAATAAAATATTTAGTTTTAATTTTTTTTGTAAAAAATAAATTTTTGGTCGAACTATTTCTAATCTAATCTCAAATCAAACATAACCTTAATGTCTTGGTCCATCTCTATCGGTAATATTTTTGAATATGTAAGAAATTTAGAAAAACATAATGACTATTTCAATGAAATTGCAATTCAAAATTTGTAAAATAAATAATATATAAAAATTGATCCAATAAAGGCACCTCCGTTAAATAAACTTAAAATAATATAGAGATGTTTACTTGTATAGAAAATTTTGAGAATCGCACATATACCACTATAAAAATTGTAATTATGTTTTGTACTCTTCAAATTTGAAGTAATGTGCACAAATACTCCTATGATTAATTTATGTTAAAAACCATTTTTACCGTTTACATCTATTTCTCAAAGATATTTCAATTATATTTTACTTGTTTTTTCTTTCAAATGTATGGTTAATATATAAGAGCAAGATTAATTTTGCACAATTTTGGTAAAATTTAATGTAACAGGTATTTGCTTAACTCAAATGGAGCTTGATGGAGGCATATCATATAGCGGGGCATCTATACAACTATTTTGATATTTGAGAACTACAAAAGCAATTACAGTTTTTATAGGGGCATATATGCAAATTTCAAAGGCTTTAGTGTCGTACTGCTGTTAGGGTTTAGGAAGTCAGCCACGCATTAGAATTTAAGAATAATTACGTATTAGTCCCTATAATTAGCTCTAATTACATATAACCCTCGTAATTTCCGAAATAACCCACGCTTCCTATTTTCGAAAATATTTATCCATACTCTCATTGTTATTTAATCAAAATTTTTCCAAAATATTTCGGTTTTACCCTCGGTTATTTTTACAAATACATCTTTGAAAACTTATTTTTTATATTTAACACCCCGAAATTCGGTTTTTTGCAAATAACACCTCGAAATAACTCTGATTTATAGAAAAATCCTCGAAATTCGGATTTTTGCAAATAAACCCCCGGAAATTATTTCAATTTACAGAAAAGTCCCCGAAATTCGACGGCGGCGAGAGTGGCAGCACTTGGGCTGGAGCGGAGGCCGGCACGCCGACACCCGGGCGCGGACGGCCGAGGCCGAGGTCATCCGCGCCTGCATGCCGGGGACGGCGGCCGAGGCCGGCGCGCCGGCACGAGGGCGCGGATGGCCTCGGCACGTGGGACAGACGCCGAGGCCGGCGCGCTGGCAGCGAGCGCGGACGGCCTCGGCATGTAGCCGTCCACGCCCTCGTGCCGGCGTGCTGGCCTCAACCTCGGCACGCGGGCGCGAACGGCCTCGACCTTCGTCCCACGTGCGAAGACCGTCCGCGCCCGCGTGCCGACGGGCCATCCGGCGCACCGTCCAGCCTCGGCATCCGTCCCTAGCGTGCGAGCGCGGACACCGGCCAGCGATGGTCCGGCGAAGGGTCTATTTGTAAAAATTAGTTTTAAAATAAGTAAAATTTAGACTTATTTTTTAAAAAAAATATTTAAGGGTCTATTTTTTAATGTATAAATATTAAATTTCTATTTATAAATTTAAAAATAATTAATGTCTTTTTTGTAAAATTTTACGTAAAATATGATAAAAAATATAGATTTATTTATAAATAAAAATATTAAAGGGTCTATTTATAAATATACAACATGAAAGTTGTAATTTTAAATTTTAAGTTTTGAAACGTTGAATGACTTATTTGTAAAATTTACTCATAAAATAAATAAAATTTAGACTTATTTATAAATAAAAATATTAAAGGTGGTCTATTTTTAAATGTAAAAATAGTAAACTTGTAATTTTAAATTTTAAATTTTAAAACTTTCATGGTCTTTTCTGTGAAATTTAATATTAAAAATGATTAAAATATTAACTTATTTAAAAAATCAAGGGATCTTTGTAAATGTACAATATGAAACTTGTAATTTTAAATTTTAAGTTTTGAAACCTTCGATGATTTATTTGTAAAATTTACTTATAAATAAATAAAATTTGGACTTATTTATAAATAAAAATATTAAAGGTGGTTTTTAAATGTAAAAATAGTAAACTTGTTTTAAATACTTTCACTGTATTTTCTGTGAAATTTAATATTAAAATGATTAAAATATTGACTTATTAAAAAAATCAAGGGATCTATTTGTAAATGTACAATATGAAACTTGTAATTTTTAATTTAAAGTTTTAAAACCTTCAATGACTTATTTGTAAAATTTACTTATAAAATAAATAAAATTTAGATTTACTTATAAATAAAAATATTAAAGGTGGTTTATTTTTAAATGTAAAAATAGTAAACTTGTAATTTTAAATTTTAAATTTTAAAACTTTCACTGTCTTTTCTGTGAAATTTAATATTAAAAATGATTTAAATATTGAATTATTTAAAAAAAATCAAGGGATCTATTTGTAAATATACAATATGAAACTTGTAATTTTAATTTTAAGTTTTGAAACCTTCGATGATTTATTTGTAAAATTTACTTATAAAATAAATAAAATTTGGACTTATTTATAAATAAAAATATTAAAGGTGGTCTATTTTAAAATGCAAAAATATTAAATATGTAATTTTAAATTTTAAATTTAAAAACCTTCACTGTCTTTTTTTGGTGAAATTTAATATTAAAGATGATTAAAATATTGACTTATTTATTAAAAAAATAATCAAGGGATCTATTTTTAAATGTACAATATGAAACTTGTAATTTTAAATTTTAAGTTTTGAAACAACTAAAGAAAGAGTACGGAAAGAAATCACACCAGATCCAGATCTCCCACCAAAAGGATAAACCTTATTTATGTAAAACTAGAGATGATAAAGAAAGCCACTTCCTAATGAATGACAATCATTCCTGAGATTTTATAACATATAGCCTGCCAGAACAATAATTGAAGCTTGCAACTTGTTAGAATAATATAGCCTAATCAGTAATCAGATAGCAATAGCAGTTAGAAAGTTCAAGACACAAAGCACTATAACAAGTTCTGCTGTTGTTCAACAAAAGGAAACCTTCCATTATTCCTTATAAATCAGAATTTGAAGAACATTAATTAAACAAGTGTCTAAAATAACACTCCTCATTTCTCATTCAACAAAAGAGAGGTGGATGATAAAAGATATAACAATTCCTCCTGAATCGCCAATCCAAAACCTTGCCATCTAACTCTCCCCAGTCTATTTAGCAAAAATATGTACCTGCAAACAGAATGCACCCATAGTTATGGTAACCAAGCAACATGACATCATCATCATTTTTGAGAAGACAGTTTACCCAATCAAAATTGATCCTAGAGATTTGACGAACTTCTTGCAAAAAAACACAGTGATATTTATTAATGTATTGTTTCAAAATCACATAAAATAAGAAAAAAATTATCAATTTTTTAAAAGAAAAACTCACATAGTAAATGCATACTAAAATTTGAAGTCATTACGGTAGACCTTCCTCTTCCTCTTCCCCTACCACATTCTCCAACATATTGGTTTCCCACTAACTATTGATTACTGCTAGATCCAGAAACATCAATTTGTTGTTATAGTCCAAGAGGCTCTTTACACGCTCTCTTATTGTGTCCCAGCTGACCACATCTACTGCAAGTATATATTGCACTACTTGATGTTTCTATTGGATCCTTAATCCTTTTCTTTTTAGACCTACCAGGTTGTCTCCTTGAACGTGGAGGAAGTACTTGCAGAGCATTTGGCACAGTCACCCAAAGTTGCTTGCTTGGCAATAAAGTGACAGAAACATCATATACTCTTTTGTATGTCTCCAGAGTGTAGTAGTCATCAATAAAATCAATAGGATCAAGCCGAACATTAAGGAGAGCAACAATATCGTGAACGCAAGGCACTCATGTCAGCTACCATTACCTACAGTCACAAATTCCCTACTTTATATCCACAATCCATCGGCCTGCAGGATCACTGACCTCTGAAATATCATCAGAAGACCTCCAAATATGGTATCCGCCCCATGCCTGTGAAACTTTCCTAATAAAAACTTCTATTCTTGGCACTAGCTTTCCAGACCAGTGGGATCTTTCATTTTTTCTTGTGACAAATTTCATCATTATCTTCTGTCTGATGAAATCAAGTAATTCAAGAAAGGGAAGCCCCCTGTCATCCTGAATAAAACTATTAAATGACTCAGAAATATTATTAGTCACATAATGACATTTCACTGAATGATCAAAGTGACTTCTACTCCATGCAAAATCATTTATTTCTTTCATGTACTGCCAAGCTGGTATGGATAGCTGTTTAATCCTTTTCATGTACTTCACAAATTCAGTAGGCAAAAATGTATTTGAAGTATTAAAAATCAAAATTTCTAACCTTTTCCCAGGGTAGGATCTTTTCAAGTTTGCAATCACATGTCTTATACAAACTCTATGCTCAGCATATGGGAAAATATTCTTCACAGCATCAGAAAAACCCTTCTGTCTATCTGAAATAATAGCCAAGCTATTCAAATTTTCAATAATCCGTTGCAAGTTATGTAGAAACCATAACCAAAATTGGTATGTTTCTGCTTCTGCAACTGCAAATGCAACTGGAATTAGGTTATTCTCCCTATCAATTCCACAAACTGAAAGCAATGTGCTTTTATATTTTTCCTTTCAAGAAGCATCCATCAACTCCCAGTATAGGTCTGCATCCAGTAAGAAAAGCTCTCCTACAAGCATGTAGTGACATAAAACATCTCTAAAAAGACATATCTGGATACTGAACAATATGCACAATATTACCAGGATGCCTACTATCCAACTCTGTCTTCAGCGAATGAAACAAATTAAAAGATTCTTCTTCATTATTATGAATAATCCTGTAAGCATAGTCTTGTCCCCTCCATGCCTCCATATAAGTCAGTCTGAGACTGTATTTCTCATTCATCATATTCTGTATTTGCTTGACTGTAATTTGCTTGTCAACACACATCCAATGCAAAACTTGGTTGCCTACCCATTCAGCATTTTCCATTTTATTTTCAAAAGTATTGACAGCAATATAAGTATGAACTGGTTCCATTTTTCTTATCTGAAAATCTGAACCATCAGATCTCTCTGAAGCATGAAGCCTCCATCGGCAATTCGCAGAAGCACATCTGACTATTACTCTGTTACGATCATTCTTTATAAACAAAGGCTGAAATCTGTGCACAATACAGTACTATCTAAGAGCTAATTTGAATACATGTACATCTTCAAATATGTCTCCTATTTTCAAAACATTGTCATTCAAATTATCTTCAAGTAAAGGTAGTAAATCATCTTCCGCTCTGTCTTCTACTCCTTCTTCTTCGCCTTGTCTTATATTTTCTTGCTCCTGCTCAGCAACTAACTCATTATTATCATTCTCCTCCTCCTCGTCTTCATCATCATCAGAAGAATACATCAAAGTACAAAAACTAGAATCAGAAGGACAATCATCTAAATCTGAATCAATATATTCATCTCTTTGCACACTGTGATACACAGAAGATTCTCCTGTCAAAAGAGTCAGCCTTGGTGTAGACACCGCTGATAAAGGATCGCCTATGTCCTCCACTGATATATAGATATTGTTATGCTTCAAGTCTTGAATTACTGTCCACATTGCTTCCAGCTGAATTTCACTGTTGATTGACATATAAATTGGAGGTCTGCTGTTTGGATATAAATACTTGATCACAAGTAACTCATTTGTCCTTGGTTCGACCAATTTATAGGCTTCAGTCCATAATTCTGCAAATGTGTATTTTCTTGTATCAACTAGTAAAGACTTTTGTCTACCAAATACATATTTTCTTCTTTGAGTATGTTCCACTTCCTTCCAATATCCTCCATAACAGAGCACTAATCGTACCAGATTCTCTGAATCAGCCATCTGTAAATACACAATATCAAAAATTAAATATAAAAAATAAATAGAAGAATTGTGATAGGTGGCTTGGTAGGAAGGGCGAGGGGGTCTGAGGCACTGAGACAGGATGAGATGGGGGCGGGGGCCGGCGGGGCGTGGGGTTGTCGGAGGCCTTCTAGGGGCAAGTGGCGGGACGAGGCCCTGGGCGGGGGGGGGGGGGGGGGGGGGGGGGGGGGGGGGGGGGCGGGGGTGGGGGTGGGGCTAGTGTCGGAGGTCGTTTGGGGGCCAGGGTAGGAGCAGTGGGTGGGTCCGAAGCCGTCGGGTGGGGAGGGGGTCTGAGGTCGTCAAACGAGAGGGGATCTGAGGCCGTCGGGCGGGGAGAGGGGTGGGGAGAGTCAGAGGCCGTCTGGGGGCGGGGGCGAGGGCAGGAGCGATGGGTGGGTTCGAGGCCGTCGGGCGAGGAGTGGGTCCAAGGCCGTCAAGCGGGTCCAAGGCCGTCGGGCGTCAAGCGGGTCCAAGGCCGTCCGGCGGCGGGCGGCTGGCAGACGTCGGCTCGAGGACGCGCGGTGTGGACGGCAGAGACCACCCGGCCTTCGGCATCCGTGCCAGGGTGCCATCACGTGCAGACGTCCGCCACCCGGCCTTCTTCCGCCGGGCATCCTCGCCGGCCTCGGCCGCGAAGGAAAGGGGGGGTTTGGGAGGGGGGGTTCGGAAGGAGGTGGTGGCTTACCGAGGACAAAGGAGGGCGGCAGCGACGACAGCGACGGGACGACAGTGTTCTCGCCGGCGGGGCAGCAATGGCACGAGGGCAGAGCAAGGGGCGAGCATCAACGGCGACGGCGACGGCGTGGGGGGCACGGCGCAGAGCAGTGACGGCGTGGGGGGCGCAGGGCAGCGACCGAACGGCAATCTCCTCGCCGGTGGGGCAGTGACGGCAGCAGCTGTGCAGGGAGCGGCAGAGCAGAGCGGTGGCGGTGGCGCAACTAGGGTTTAGGACTACAGTAAGAAGTAGGAAGGAGAGGGTTTTATAAAAAAATTTCGGAACTTTTTTATAATTCGGAATAATTTCGGGGTGTTATTCACAAAAATTCGAATTTTGGAGATTTTTCTATAAATTTGAATAACTTCGGGGTGTTATTTGCAAAAATCCAAATTTCGGGGGCTTTTTTGTAAATCAGAATAATTTCCGAGGGTTTATTTGCAAAAATCTGAATTTCTAGGACTTTTCTGTAAATCGGAGTTATTTCGGAGTGTTATTTGCAAAAAACCAAATTTCGGGGGCGTTAAACATAAAAAATAAGTTTTTAGGGGTGTATTTGTAAAAATAACATAGGGTAAAATCGAAATTTTTTGGGAAAATTTTGATTAAATAACAATCAAGGGGTGTAGGTAAATATTTTCGAAAATGGGGGTGTGGATAATTCCGAAAATTATGGGGGTTGTACGTAATTAAGGCTAATTACAGGAACTTATACGTAATTATCCCTAGAATTTATAGGACAAGGATTAATTTTGAAAATTATTATGAATTAAAATTTTGAAAAATAAATCTTCTATAATTAATAATAATTTTTAAATACCAAAAAAATTCTTAATATGTATACTAGTATACATTATCACTGAAGGATAATTTTATTTAGTGCTTATTATTATTATATATTTGAAAAAATTTCAGTTAAAAAAGATATTTTCACAAGATGAAAATAAGCCTAAAACTTTAAACAAAAATTAGGTTTTGGATTTTAAATTTGAGAGTAGTGTATTTTTTTCACTGAGTTAATAACGATTCGAATATTTTAAATATATTTCTAAAATAATAAAAAAAAAAAAAATTCTCCCCCTTTTCTACTTCACCCGTTTTTAGCTCATCTAAAAGAATAAAAAAGAACACAGTTCACGAGTTGTCAGATCTCGGAAAGGAGAGAGAAAATGAGACGAATCCTGTGATTCTCGTCCGCGCGGCGTCCGTGAATTTCGAATCTTCATCGCGATCTTCGGGTCCGGGCCGGCCCATAGCGTAAGACAAAAAGCTGGCTTGAGGCGGAGATTCTAGGTCGGGCCCGAAAGCCCGACCCCTGCGTTTAGAAAATAAATTTACAATTTACAAAAAATTCTCGAAATTTTCAAATTTATGAGTTGTGGGCAAGATTTTAAGTTCAGGTTGGTATCGATATCAATAAACTGTTTTTTAAAAATATAATATATTTAAAATTATAAAACTTTAAAAATGGTTGAAATGTATTAATTTTAATGGAGGTTGAAATTGATCTGAAAATTAATATTTAAACTCTTGATTGGAAGAGTCATAATGGGGTTTCCGAATTAAAAGAGAGGCCGGTTCACATGGGTCTCATGAGATGGATTAGAGGAGATGGGTGGATCACATCGAGTTCACGTGATTTGCCAATCGGTGATATGTGCCCTTGGGCCTTTCTCGATGAGCTATTTACCTTTGCTATCTAACAAAAGTTTTTGGACTCTCTTCTTGAGTCTAGACGGCTTACTCCAAAAGAGAGCTAGTAGTAGTACCTTTGCCGTCCACTCTTCAAATAGCACAAAGGAGGCGTGCTGGTTGATGTGTTAAATAACTTTTGAAAGTGAACTTATTAATATTTTAAATTATAATTATATGAATAATCCTACATATAATAATAATATGTTTTTTACAAATTTTTACCTTTATAAAAAATTAAATAAATTGATATTTTATATATTAATAGTTAAATTTTCGAAATATACTTTTTGGCTATTCAAATGCAAAAAGCAAACTAGTTCCAATCACTTTTAAAAGTAAATCGGAAGTCAAAAAAAAAAAAAAAAAATTTCATAATTTCATTCGTTTTTGAATAACCAAATAATTTCTTAACAAATCTAGGATTATCTAAACTCCTTTTGCTGTTCTCAAAAGAGCAAGATTAAGCATACTAACTGCTATGAATAGCTCCAACAAGATATATGATGACGAGGGGTCACTTTGAAATGGAAACAATAGCGCGGGGTCTTATATGCAAATGTCCTAGACAGTTAAGCAAGAAACCCATTCGCAACACGGGAGAAGACTCTCCGATATTAATGAGCCTTCATGCACGAGAACCGAGGAGATTATCAAGTGTGATGAGTCTATTATTGTTGGATGACGATATTTGACGAGTTTTGACGAATGCCAGTGAGCCAAAAATAGTAGTTGTGATTTGTATATTTTCGGTATTATCAGGTAAGAAATTACAGAGAAAGTGGCCACCCGCTTTAATTAATTCATTATTTATAGTTTTGGAGCATTCAACTTAGAACTTGTCTTACGTTAGACATGAAACCATGTTTTCTTGGCAGGTGACTCTCACATTTTCTCCATTTTTTTTTAAAAGTATTTTTGCTGTACTACTTATGCAAATGTTTATTAGAGAAATTTAAAACTATCAAATTAAATAAATATAATGAGCTGAGTATCAAATTATCTTAAAAATCTAAGGTATCGTTTGGTAATAGACTAAAAATAAAATAGCCCGATTAAGTAATTTTTTAACTAAAAAATTAATATTAATTATTTTATACTACTATTGAATTAAATTAAATTATTAAAAAATACTTAATTTTAAAATTTTAAATTATTATAAGATCAATTTTATTTAAAAAATACTAATTTACAAAATTGGTCTATTAATTTTATCTCATTATCAAATGCATCATTAACTCATGAAATATAAATTTTCTTATTATATATATCAAACTCTATTTATTCAATATCTAATATGAAATTAATTTATCACAATTGAAACTATAATAAATATTATTTTATATTTTTGTTTTTTTTTTCTCTTAACACTTGTATTTGCATATTAAAATCCTTGTGGTGAAATATAGTTATAATCCAAACATGATTTGATATTTCTAATATTCAACTTAATTACATCCAAATATAATAATCATATCGACAGAACCACAAATACACTCGCGACCCATCTTAATCAGGATCGCGATAAGATTAGTCACAATCCAGGGCCTTAGATTCTGTCCTGTTATTGCTTGTTTGCATCCAATTGAATAGGACCCACATGTGTTTGATTGCTAGAGTCCAAAAATAACAGCATGTTCCTACACGATATGATTAGCTCATAGTCACTCTCGGATCGATTCTTGTTCGGAATAATAACGAAATAAAATAAAAAAAAATTTAAAAAAAGCAACTTGCGGATTTTCTCAAAAACGAAAAAAAAAAAAAAGAAGTTTGACGGAACGGAAAAGAATATAAAAAATGTTTGAAAAATATTTGGATCTTTTTCATTCCACTAACAGTTCGAATTCATCATTGTCGATGCTACGGTGCGTGAATTAACCAAAACAAAGTGTAATATTTATTGGTTTTCATATAATTTTTTTATATAAAATGCGATTCGATGATAAAAATCAAGACTCAATTAATTGTTAATTTATAATTAAAGAGCGAGTTTATAATTTATATCAAAAAATAATTTTAAAATTATAAATTTTTTTAAAAGAAAATGAGTGCTTGATATATAGGTCAGACCCGTTTGGTTTATAATCAATTTCGAAATCATTTTTCTTATAAAATTAATATTATTTATTTTATATTATTATTAAATTAAATTATTATAAAAAAATTAAAATAATTTTTCGAACTTTAAATTATTAAAATATTAATTTTAATATAAAAATATTAATTTATAAAAATACTCCACTAATTCTGATTCTTACAGTGCTCGGTTGTTAGCTATTTGCAAAAGAGAACGTGTAGAATTGTTTCTGCATCGTCTGTAACTAGAGGTGAATCAAGAATTTATACATATAATAGTCAACATTTCGAATTTGGAATTCGTGATTTTCCCTAAGGGTCCGTTTGGTTCGATTCCGGTTTTAGGAATCGTAGAATCGTGGAAATTGAGTGATTTCGGAGAATTGAAGAAATTGAATGAATTAGATAATTACAATGTTTGAATGAGTATTTACTGTAGGGAATTGGGAATTGGCTAATTCCTAAATTCTAAATTCCGTTGTTTGGTTGACAAATGAAATTGATCAATTCCATAAGTTGTTAAATTCTTGTATTTGGTTGACGTGAAAATTGAGAATTAGCATATTACATAAAATATTAATTTATATATAAATTAATACAAAATAATAATAAACTTAATTTAAAAATTTGTAATTATAGAAATATATGTTAACTAATTATTATTATGTTCAACATCTGACCAATACTGGTTTGCAACCATCATCAAATTATGGCCACCAAAACGATAAATAAAGAACACATCCGACTAGAAAAATTTTCGAGAAAACTTAGAATCATTGCCATCTTCAAAATTTACAAAAAAAATAATTTAAACTAGCACAAAAATAGTTCACATTTGAGATGCTGATTTCTTTTGCCAAAATAAGACATACAGAGACAGACACAAATTTTCGCTGAAATTACACCACGGAACCACAATTCCAAAAAAACATTAACATTGAGACTAGAATATGTAAAATCCACATTAATATTGAGGCTCCGGAGTTCTTCTGCTCTCTTTTCTTAGCGAAGAAGGTCTGATAGGTTTGTGATGACATTACCAAATCGACGAAATGCAACAAGATTCAAAAAATAATAAACCATAAGAGATCAAACTCGAAAGATATCAAGAAGATGCACGGTTTTAATCTCAAAAAGGCAATGATTTCATAGAGAAAAAAGGGATTGGGGTCGGAAATCTTATAGAAATCGCTTTGGATCGTCTTCTTCGAGGGCTCCGAAACTGTGGCGAAGATCGTCTTCCACTCAAACTCGACGAGGATGACGGGCTGTGAATGACGGGGCTCCGGCACTCGATGAGGACGAGGACGACGAGGACTCCGACACCGGCACTCGACAAGGACGATGAGGACGACGGGCTGTGGACGGGCACAGTGGAGGACGACGAGGACGACGGGCTGTGGACGATGAGGACTCCGGCACCGGCACTCGACGAGGACGACGGGCTGTAGGAAAGGCTGCTGGAAAACAAAGGGAATTCACGTGAGAAAGCTTGTTTTCCGACCCTTTCGCCTGAAAAAAAAAAGGAAATCAGAGGCAACCTGGAATCAATTGATTTCTTCCATTCCGGTTCTCAGAATCGAACCAAATACGAGAATGGAGAAAATTGACTCCCCAATTCCCTTTATTCCTTCGATTTCGGGTTTCAGGAATGGAAATACAGAATCGAACCAAATACGCCCCAAATAAATGGCCAAAATCGGCAACTTGTCCGCACCGCCCAGTTTGCGCTGGCCCACGTTTTCCTCGGGGCCCACAGAACTTGGCGACATGTCTGCCGGAACACGCGCTTGATGACCTGTCGCCCGTGTTCTCGGGGGGCGGCGTCCTCGCCCCAATGTACATTCTCTAACGTCGCCTAGGGATCTGGTTTTGGGTAACGACTTGCGATCCCGGGGCATTTTGGCGGCGGGGACCAGGTTGGTCAACGAGCCGCCAGGGCAGCCTTTCCAGATCTCGTGTCAGAGAAGACATCTGACCGCATAATTGTCCCATAAGCCCTCAGTTTTTTGGAAATAATAATCATTACTGTTACCCCTCGGCAAATTATGAAATTCTTTAAATCGCCAGAAAATGGGTAGCCTATCATTAAAAGGCTTAGTAATTATAAATTTCTTGATATCCTTATAAATTTTAATATATGAAACTTTATTTCCTATTTATAGAATTTTTTTCTTTTTTGGGTTGAAATCATGCATGAAACAATATTTGTGAAAGGATAAAACGAAGAAATAAGAAAAATATATTTTTAATTTAGTTTTTGTTGATTAATCCACACCCAAAGCTTATATTAAAAATGTTGACATTTAAAATAAGTTAGGATGAATTGTAATAGTAAGAAAAATAATTATATTTTGTGTGGCGGAGAATAAATAAAAACAATGATTACATTTTATGCACTTTTTTAATCAATTTTAATATTTACTGAATATAGCCAATAATTTTTAAAAAAGCCAGGGTGTTGCATCAATATAAACAACAATTTTGGGGCAATATCTAATATTTCGTACCTTTGGGTTCAGAAATCCTTTTCAGATTTCATTCGGGTCTCGCAGTATCCCGACCAAATTATATGCTGTCCACAGCTGCTTCCGTATTAAAACTTAAAAGAGGACCCACGTCCCAGGCCGACGAACCGGAACCAAGCCGTCTACGTGGCAATCCTTTGTCCGCTCGATTACTCCCTAAACCGCCTATTTTCATGCCACGTAGCCGATTTAGTTTATCAATTCTGCACCTGAGTCAAACCATTAAAAGCCTCTCGTTAATTTCCTACTCTTTCCAGACAGCTGCCAGAACCCCATTGGATCCAAAATCAACTGCTTGAATAAAAACACCAAACAGCAATATTAGCCAATGGAAACTTCCCACTCGCCGTTCTGGTCCAGCTCGCGTCCGTTATTATTCTGCGTCCTCCTTCTTCCCTCCCATTCGACAAGCTCTTCAGCGGCAAGAAGAACAAAGGTGACCCGTTTCCGACACCCTCCGAATTCCCCCGAAAAATTCGAAGGGCAGAAGTTACTCGTTTCTCGAGACCCCCAAATCCCCCGAAAATTCCAGCCCCGACGCCGATCTCGCAGTACTGGAAGTTCTTCTAAAAGCGAGGCGGATCGATAGGAATCAGGTCCCAGTTTGATTTTCCGGAGAGGTTCCCGGCCGGAGGCCGGGGGTGAAGGAGTCTGGGCCATCGAGATTGGTCTTGAGATTCGTGGAGAGTGGCGATGGGTTGGGATCTGGGGACTGCGCTGGTGAGGATGGGGGTGATGACGGTAGGGACCTCGGACCACGCCTCCGTCGTCAACATCAACATCTTCGGGGCCCTGGTCTGCGCCTGCATCGTGATCGGCCACCTGCTCGAGGAGAACCGGTGGATGAATGAGTCCATCACCGCGCTTATCATTGTGAACTTCTTCGTCTCCTAAAGCTCGGATCTTTATTCCCCACTTTTTATTTTTTTCTGAGATTAAATGGGAGAAATTGGTTGGTTTTGGTAGGGGCTTTGTTCGGGGGTGGTCATTCTGTTGACAACCAAGGGGAAGAGCTCGCATATTCTGGTGTTCAGCGAGGATCTCTTCTTCATATATCTGCTTCCTCCGATTATTTTTAATGCTGGGTGAGTTTCTGGTTTGGATTTTTTCAGCTTCCGAAATCAAGATTGTAGCTTTACCGCCACGAATATGATGAGGTTGAATTTGGTGTAGTATTGATGTTTGTGAGTTGTTTGTGGTTTGTGATTTTCGTGGCTTGACCCGTGAGGTCTTAAACAGGTGGTGCGATGGGTGATTGGATGCTCACGTTTATGCAACCATGGAAAAATTTTAATTTGTAGATTTAGTCTCTGACGAATGTGTACACTATGTAACGTGCTGAATAATTATGCTTATATTCACTTTTTACAGAAGAACCATTCCAGGCATTTAGTTATGAATATAATACTTTTTCTGCAAGATTAAGTGATTGACCACTGAATTGTTGTCATTCTGGATGGATTGCATGATGCTTACATGTTGAGGATATACGAAGGCTACATTTAATTCTTTGAAATTTGGATAGTTAGTTCCAAGTGGCTTGATATCAGATTGCTGCTCTTCTGTGTAGGTTTCAAGTGAAAAAGAAACAGTTTTTTCGCAATTTTATGACAATTATGCTTTTTGGTGCTATTGGAACCTTGATATCCTTTTTTATAATTTCATTTGGTAAGTATTGATCGGCAAGAAAGTAATATTGTTTCCAGCAAAATTGATTTCTTCTAGAATTAGATGTTTTATTTTACTATGTTGTTGTTCCCAGGTGCCATTGAACTTTTCAGTAAAATGGACATAGGTCTGGATATTGGTGATTATCTTGGTGAGATCTCTTTATTCTTGTACTCGTTCATCTTTTTTAAATTTTCAAGCATAGTACTCTTTCTCTATGAAATTAGTGTCTATATGGACCCTTATTTGTTTCCATTGTGTGTTTTCAGCAATTGGTGCAATCTTTTCGGCAACAGATTCTGTTTGCACATTGCAGGTGAGAGAACACTTCCTATGTTGCTTTTTGTAGTTTAAAATGATAACAGGAAATTGTCCCAAATCATTGTGCTTGTGCAACAGGTTCTGAATCAGGATGAGACACCCTTGCTTTATAGCTTGGTCTTTGGTGAAGGTGTTGTGAATGATGCCACA
The DNA here is from genome assembly GCA_005019695.1 of Trichopus zeylanicus subsp. travancoricus. Taxonomy (NCBI): domain Eukaryota; kingdom Viridiplantae; phylum Streptophyta; class Magnoliopsida; order Dioscoreales; family Dioscoreaceae; genus Trichopus; species Trichopus zeylanicus. The sequence goes on along the minus strand of RXID01015534.1, from coordinate 1,739 downwards.
TCTGTCGTACTTTTCAATGCGATTCAGAATTTTGATCTTGTACACATTGACGCCATTATTGTACTGCAGTTTGTGGCAAACTTCTTTAAATTATTTATTGCTAGTACCTTGCTTGGAGCGCTTGTAAGTTCTTTGTTTTTCCATTTCCCTATAAAAAGTTTACCAACATCTTCCTTCCCAGATAGAACATTTAGAAGTTCTACTAATGCCTTGTGTTTCCTGCCTTGTTTACAGGCCGGACTGCTAAGTGCATACATCATAAAGAAGTTGTATTTTGGCAGGTTTGGTTGAGATTCGGTCTTTTTATTGTTTTCTCTGCATTAATATATGCTAGCAAGGGATGCTGGAGCACTTCCCAATTTTTGGCTTTTCCTCAATTTGTTAACTAGAACAGTTGTGATAAATGCAATTTGCACTTTAAGATGCCACAAAAGGCTTGTTAAATTGCTTCTGACTGATCAACTCAGGGTTTTTATACGAGAGGATCAAAATCTAGTTCAGGACTGTTTTTGTCAGATATTTTCTAACTGATAATTGTTTGCTCTCAGGCATTCTACAGATCGCGAAGTTGCATTGATGATATTGATGGCTTATCTTTCTTATATGCTGGCTGAAGTGAGATTCTTCTTCAAGAACATTGAATACTTCTGACAATTATTCCTTTCTTTTTATGAGAATACATAACATTGATTGATTGCCTAGCCTTGAATTTATGATTTTCTTTGCAGTTATTAGATCTGAGTAGCATTCTCACAGTATTCTTCTGTGGGATAGTAATGTCACACTATACATGGTACAATGTCACAGAGAGTTCAAGGATCACCACTAAGTATGTTCAAATCCTATATATCTTTTGCCAAGTGGCACTGCTTCTTCTTGAGTTACTATCAGTGCTGTGACATCTCTTTCTTTCTTCTGATCACTGCAGGCATGCTTTTGCAACAATGTCATTTATTGCAGAGACTTTTCTGTTTCTTTATGTTGGTATGGATGCTTTGGACATTGAAAAGTGGAAGTTTGTAAGTAACAGGTATGTAATGTATATTCAAATCTGTTCTAGATATTTTAATCTGCATGAGGACAATTCTGAAAGGACATGTAGAATTATGACAAATCAAACTTGAGCATTCTGTATTTCTGGAATTTATTTCTGATTTTTATTCTTCCAGTGGCTAAAAGGATCATGTATTCTATCTATTGCAGTCCTGGAACATCAATTGGAATTAGCTCAATTCTGCTAGGCATGGTGCTGGTTGGAAGAGCTGCTTTTGTCTTTCCACTATCTTATCTATCAAACCTAGCTAAGAAGAATCCGAATGAAAAAATCCCATTTAAGCAGCAGGTAATTGTAGCATCATGCATGGGGCATCACATATTTCTGTTAATTTAAGGCTAATACAAGTTAATTGACAGGTTACAATATGGTGGGCCGGTCTTATGAGAGGGGCAGTTTCAATTGCTCTTGCCTACAACAAGGTTAGGCTCAAGTTTCTTGCTTTAGATTATAAGTTATCTAATTTAACTTCATTTGCTGTTTGTTGTTGAAAACTACAGTTTCTTTCGACTTTCTTCACAACAGAACTGCATTGTGAACTTATTTTGTAGTCTTGATTAATTTCAGGAAGGGAGCAAAAATCTGTTATTACAGTTTGTCATCAAAGATGTGTTGCGGACTTGGCCATTTTCACATTTTGCAACCCTTTTGGTTACACCACAAATTCACAATGCATGCACAAGAA